>JAVTVY010027657.1:0-110531 GCA_036873755.1 Hanleya hanleyi
AATAAGTGCCAGTTACGTTTTTCGATAAAAAGTGGTCAAAGTTCCTGAATTCGTAAACCCGTTTATTATGGAGGGAATAGGACAAAAATACATTTTCTCATTCTCTGCAAAAACGACAGCTAGAATTTTAAAATCACAGGATGGAATTCAAGAGAATGAAAGTTGTCACCTATTTATAGAAAAATTATAATGCCGTTTATTGAGAAGAAGTGCCGATTACGTTTTTAGTGGAAAAAGTGCCCCAGAGTTCCCGAATTCGTAAACAATTAAAGCCTTCTGTTCCCGAATTCGACAACGTTCCCGAATTCTGCAATTTCCCGAACTGAAATTATATATTTCTTTCGACTATTTTTTCACAGAAACTCAATTTTTTTTTCACAGAAACTCAATTTTTTAGCCCAGAAAATACTCAATTTCCGAGAAAAAAACTCAATTTAAAAAATTCCAAAAACTCAATTTGTAATCGTTTTTCATCGGGGTTACCCCGATGAAAAACTGTCTGAAAAAACCCCTGGGGGATACCCAACAAGTATCTGTTCCTACATACTCAACAAGTACTCTGTTCTTACATACTCAACAAGTACTCTGTTCCTACATAATCCACATGTACTCTGTTCCTACATGTACATACCCAACAAGTACTCCATTCCTGATACTGCAGGTTTTCTTCCTCCTGAAATGATAACCCAAGCATATTCAGTATTATTGGGATGGGGCCTCTGGGAATGAAGTTGTTTCTTCTGTATCTCTACAGGGTCTAAGCTGCCAAATGATGTTCAAACTGTGAAGTTGCAAGAATATACATTGAAATGGATTTCGGTCATTTCCACATAAACGTTGCACGGGTGACAAATTTTCACTTTCCATCAGCATACTTAATTGTTATTTTTGTTTAACCTATATTAATCAAAGTTTGAAGAAAGTATGTTTTTTGTCATCTGCAACTGTCAGGTTTTTGAAAATCTGCACTTGAATATGGATAAAATTCTGAAACATTTTTTACTAAAATGTATGCCAAATTCATGGTTTTCCTCCAGATATAAAAACTTAACTCAACAAAATGTTTCTTTGTTTTTTGAATACACCATCATGTCTAAGTTCCACAGTGAATACCATTTTACAATTAAAGTAATTATTTTCAAAATAATTGAAAAATTTTATTGCGTGGTGTAGGTGTCCCGTCTGTCACAAAAACGGATGATTTTTTAGGTTTTTCTTGAGTACAATAAATTTTAAGAAAGAAAGAAGCCTGTAACATTATTATTTATCTACTGTAACATCTCTCAACCAGATGCAATTGATTGTTTCATTCTTGGTCAAATACGCTGATATAAATTTCAACTCCTTTTTTGTCCCGTCTGTCACAAAACGCTTCAAAAAGCAGCAATAGATTATTGAGTTTTGCGTTCATATGGCCCCAAACCAAACAATGTTTAGTAATCTAGATGCAATGAACATTCTGATGAATGCACAAACCTATATGCTTTGAAAAATTAAGTTTGCAATACAAAATACATACAAATGTGTAAATACATTAAATTGTGACAGACGGGACATGTGACAGACGGGACACTTAACTGAAAACAGTGGATTTTGTGAAAATATGACCTAAAACCAAACAATGTGAAGCACACCAGTGCACAATGAGCATCTTAATTGTAGCATTGATCTACATGATTAAAAAAAGTCTGGAAACAGGAAGATCATTTATAGGGCATGAGATAATGTCCCGTCTGTCACGATAAGTTGTCCCGTCTGTCACGTCACTAATTGGCAAAAATCCATAATTAATCTTCTTCATAGAAAAACTGTTAACCCAAACTCTGATTACCGGTACTTGATTAGTCCACTAACATTTGATTTACATTAAAAGTTGATTTTCATTTGAGAAGGAGATAGAAATCTATCTTGTCTATTCCTTCTTTCAAATGCGTGGTCCCTGCTTGTCCCGTCTGTCACATTTGTCAATTCCATATTAATAATAACTATTTCAATGTTTCTGTCTCAAGTTCAAGTACAACTAGTTCACTAACCACTGATAAGTTTTTGCTTAGATTTTTATTAACTTTAGTTTGGTAGAGAGTTGTGTTAACATTACAGGGTGGCTATCTTCTGTCCCGTCTGTCACGCTGGAAATGACCTTTCCAGATCTACAAATTGGCTCCATATACTAGACTGTGTGTTTTTTCTTAGAATAGTAGGCCTACATTCTTATAGCTCATATTTGCAGTGTAATACATGTAGCCGCCTACATTTTAATATTCATTTGCTTGTAAAAAAGTTGTTCATTATTTGCTAATACTAGTACAAATAGCATTCATAAAACATACAGGACTGGACTCGTAAACTACTGTTAATTATTATATTCAAGTGTTTTTCATTATGTTGCAATTTCTCATTAGATTATTGATATCATGAATAATTGATGCACATATTCACCTGTTTACAGTTTGAAGATCTTCTGCAATTTTTACAGCATAAGGGTTCTTCAAAGTAGCTGTCAAAAGAAGATACTGTACATGAAGTAACTTGAATGCATACTGAATGGCAACAGAAGGTATTTCAACACTGCAAGGGCGTCGGAAGCGGTATGGCAGGTACGGTCATGGCCGTACCACTTTTGCTCAAAAAAAGATAAAAATAATATGAAAGAAAAAAAAAAAAGACAAAAGGAAACACAAAAAAAAACAACTAGAACTGCAGCGATTTTGATTGCTTTCAAGTTGAAGAAGACTTTGATTGGTCCGGAACGCCAGTGAATTTGTTAGTGGCCGAGTACCGACTAGTCCTCTCAGGACAATTTCGATTGTGGAAAGTAACATGAATGTTCAAATGCATGATGCCAGTTGATGTTCACGTTATTTTATCAAAGAAACAAGAAATTAATTTTCTCTATACGAATTCGTTGTTTGCTTGTCCAATATGTCAGACTCATACACGCTAGGTTGTGTCTGACTGATTGCTACCTTTCCCAGTCCATACCCGGCCTTGTGTTTCAAACAATATATGGCCTAACGAGCTATGGTAAAAATAAAAGCTCAAGATCGCCTTATACACGTTTCATCTTTTATCACCTGAAATCACTTTTCACACTGTTCTGACATGTCTGATGTATATCATATCATGAACAAAACACTTTTCAGTTGCTCTCTGTGAGCGCCATTTTAGTGGCATTTAAAAAAAGAAAAGCGCAAACGCTGCAAGGGGGTACCCCCAGCTCAGACTCTCCCCCTGCTTGGATACTTTGCTTCTACGCGAATTGGCGCTCTCTCTCTCTCTCGCAGGCCTGGTGGGATGGGGGCTTTAACCCCTTCCAAACAATAATTTTGCCGCAAGTACTCCCTTCTCCTTTTAATTCCCTGCGAGTAACTAGAATGATGGAAAGATTAGCGGGTTTTTCTCACATTTTTTCTGGGTTTTTTTTTTGCGTCATACTTCACTGTTAGCAGTTACGGATCGTTACAAAAACTATGAGTGTCATATGTATTATTGCAGAAGTATAGCTAGTGCTAAAGTGCTATAATAGAGAACCCCCAATCGAGAATTGCTTCCACCTGCCCTCTTCATAAGGCCGTACCACTTTGAATTTCCTTCCAATGCCCCTGCAAAGCATACTGAAAAAAACATCTAGCTCAGATTCAGTTATATATAAAACACACAGTGGTAACTCCGACAAACCAGGACCATCACTAAGGCCTACTCGACAGGATGCACAAACGATATTAACCAGGCACACTCCACCATTGTAACATTCACAGGCACTTGTTGTAGATCCGTTATCAATTATGATGTTAATATTTATATATACTCTCCTCCTACTCCATTAATACAAGGTGAACCCCTCCAGCTATTTCTTTTAATTGCGTAAATCCATTAAGCAAAACAGGTCAACTCCAGCCCTTCACTGCTTGGGGATGGTCGGGTCGCTGTGAAAATGGCTCGTCCACAGCTAATCGCCAGCACTGCAAACTTTAATGAAAGCGACAAGCATGGTGGAGAAGATATTAGCTTCCAGAAAATAACCGGTAAGGAGCATAAAAATGTTTATGGAACGACAACGTTTATACGGTACGGGTTATAGCACATGGATATCGATACTCGTCGCTTGTGACTATCAACCGCATGAACTGCAGGCATTATTGATAGTTCAGAACAGTTGTGGGTAGTTTTATTATAGTCCTTATACAATTACGCTCATACTATTCATCTTGTATCACTGACGTCCCTTCTCTCCTTGGGGAACAAGGATAGTAGGGACGTCAGTGATACAAGCGGTTTATCAGCGTATTATACAATGGGCGACTGACAGCCCTTCATTTATTATTTGGATGTTCTGTTGGGATGTATAATTTGAGATGCGAACCAGTAGATATCAGCATATTGAAGGAGGACGTATAATTTCAGTCACATATCAGATCAGGCTACATGTTGTTGTTGTTGTTGTTGTTGTTGTTGTCAACTCACATTTAGAAGTGATCGCCTTGCTTTCATCGGTCTCATTGGGAAATCTGAACAGCATTCGGTCTCCCCTGGTACCTGCTGTAACTAGAATCACCCCAACAGGGTTGGGATCTTCCATTACCCTGCATTCATAACCTCACCATTCTGTCATCTTTCAAAGATACGATCGACCTTGACATTGGCCTGAAAAAGGGGTGTGTCCGCAGACAACACGTGGCGGGAAAATACGAACGATGATTTCAGAGCGGCCTTATCATGGAGCTCTATTAAAACTACCTCCATGGCCTAATCAAGCTTTATCAAGGGTCTAATAATGATCGTAAGAATTCTTGAAATACATTATATCATTTCAAGAATCTTTTTGATCTAAGGCCCATTTATTAATTACATTCGGTACGGTATTCTCAGAAAAACAATAATGCAATAACTATATATGTTGCAAGACTCGTAAAACGGTGTATCGGATATTAACCTGCAGTATATTAGTTGCCTTATCAATGTACCGGTTATTTATTAAATGTTTGCTTGAACCTTTTTGGTGATTCTATCCATGAGTTCTCAATTTGTGCGTAGACGTCCTAGTACACAATGATTCTTACATTTCACTCCCCGCGGCAGGCACGGCGGAGCCGCGGGGGCTACGGGGGCTGAAGCCCCCCCAATAATTTGGCCAACTTACCTAAAATTCATACGATGTCAACGCAAAAATACTTCAATGAATACGCATTTTCGAAATGAATAGTCTAGTATGAATAGAATAGTAGTGAATAGTTCTGTGTCGCATATCTATCGCACAACTAAAACTATTTACAACTGTCCAGCATTATTGGGACAGCCAAATCTCTAGTTTTTATTACCGACATTGGTTAGCAACTTTTAGGTTCACAAAATCATAAAGAAAGAATTCAAGAAGACAAAATAAGGTGATGAAAAGAAAAGCATATTCTTCATATTTATTTTGTCAATCACATGAAAACATTCATCAACATGCTCTTTACAGTTCGCAGTCTTAGGTGACTAGTACCTTCGCCTAATTGTGCTATGATACTGGGACGGTGGAGCAGGAGGGACCATTACTTTCAGCAAAAACAGAAAACACACACACACATACACACACGAAACAAAAAATTAGACAGAGAAAGACGAAGAACCGATAGAGTGACGCGAAAACACCTATATCTGTATTGAAATCAGATTTTAATTTCCGATAAGTTATAACCATGAGAGGCATCGTTGCTTATTCACATGATTTGCAAGTTCTGCTCGTAAATGCTGCTCTGGTACACGCTATAATAACCAGTCAATTATGACTGCATGATTACTCCAAAAATCGACCAAATATTCGCCTCAGGTTCTCGTTGTTGATGACTTCCTTCGCTACATGTATATCAACCAAGTTGTACGTATTTCATCACATTGGTTGATATAGCGAATGAATTCGTCAACAATGAGAATCGATTCTTTCCTATGGACATACACGAGCATATGCAGTGGACCGATGTAAGTTTTCAGCCTATACGTACCGGTAGCGCAGAAGTTGAACGTTCGCTGGCGGCAGTAGAATTTTCAATACACATGAATCACAAGGAGACAAAAGGCTCCCCAACAAGTAGAAAAATCTCTGTGCCAGTGACATGATCGAAGCTTAATGAACCTTTGGATTGAATATATATATGGATTGATATATATTTAAATTATCTATTCTTCCGACCGTCATTTTGCTTGACGATGAATATTTTTTAAAAAGTTGGGAATACAGGCAACACAAATGAAGTTTACACGGGCGAGGATTTCTTGCTTTATTGCTCGGAAATACGCTAGAATGCCTCTCCGACCATCTAAGACCCCTGGAGCTTCCGGGGCCTAGGCGGCCCCTGGACCCTCGCCTAGTTGTGCTGTGATAGTAGCCCCCCCAACCATGAATTGCTTCCGCCGTGCCTGCGCGGTTGATTTGAATTACCACCTCGGTATCTGAAGCTAGGCCTACTTGGTTCGTCCAGTGGAAACGCCATGAGCTAATTATATCCAAGACTGCTTTGGGTAACCAAGCAAGTGTATCGATCCTAAATTATCGATTGATACACTGGTTCACGCGGATGAATATCTTCGTACCGTACTCTTATATTCGTCCATATTTCTTTAAACCTTTTTTTTTATTTTAATTTACTTTTGTTATTTTTAAATTCATACTAATTAATAATTACTATCTCAGCTTTGCTACAATACCATAGTAATATTATTGTTTGCCATGAGGGATCATACGGTTCACAAGTCATGCAAACATATTCTGAACTGTACCGGTCATTTCATTATTAGTCTAGAATATGTACTGGTAATTAATAAATCATCGATCTGCGAGGGCCTTAGGATCATTTCACATACCATGTAGACAGTACTTCAGGACACGTTAGATGACGTGTTTAGTTTCTACAAGCCAAGCTACGGGAACATAACTTTGAAAATAAAGTCAGAAAATGATGGGGGGGGTTCTAGCTTATTCGAGGTCGTCTTCTATTTTATTATTCGTTTAAGTTTAATATATCGTGTCTTTCGTGGTTTGGAATAAATATTCTACCTTGCGGCCAGAATATAGGGGAACTATGGCAAGCCAAAGTGCTTTTTATTCCGATATCGGAAATTACAATTCCCGATATCGAGAATTAGAATTTCCGATATCGGAAATTCAGTGACAATTTTCGATATCGGAAATTGTCACCGAATTTCCGATATCGGAAATGAAAGCTCTGGAAGCTTTACAAAACCTAGGGGTGCATTCCACACCTAAATCTGAATCTGAATCTGAAACCTAAATGATGTGCGGCTAAAAACAGGCATGGGTTCGGATCTTCGGCCATAAATAGATGTAAAATCTTTAACAAAAACCTTGTAAACGTATATATTTTCTAAATGGGCACACTCGTGCCATTATTTCAGGAGACTTGTGAGCTATTGAAATTGAAAAGGAAAGACGTGCAATCCTCCTTAACCCTTCTTCAACTTTTCTGAAAAACTCCATAAAATATATGAAAATGTGTCAAATTCTACCCGCAACCCAGCGAAAACGTATGAAATGATTTTCTTTTTATGTATGTTAAAGTGTTTCCCGTCCAAAGGACAATTTGAAATGGCGAAAAAAACAGGGGGTCGACCTACTCGTTTTTTGTAAAATTTTATCGCCATAAAGGAATCATCATTTTCGCTTCCCGAAAAAGTGCGGATTTTGGACCGGCAGATATTCAATTCCGGACACGATTAACTCTGTAGTGGCGAATGGGTGCGATCAACAAGCAATAGTTATATCCTCGTTTGGAGAAATGGTTACGTCCAGCAGGGTGATACTATAGATATCAGTTAGTAGAAAGGTAAGAAGAATTACCTTGCTGTCAAAATCGGGCGACCTTCCTTATTATAAAATTAGGGAGGGACCACTTTGTACGAAAACGTGGCAAGTGTGGAGTGCACCCGGGAGTTGCAATTTTCGATATCGGAAATTCAGTGACAATTCGGAAATTGAATTTCCGATAACGGGAATTGAATTTCCGATATCGGAAATTTTAATTCCGATATCGGGAATTCAATTTCCGATATCGGAAATTCTCGAATAAAAAGCTCTTTGGCTTGCCATAGGGAACAGCTATGAACAACAAGAACTGCAAGGATATTTATTTACATGCAAGATTTCTCATTATATACCGTTTATTTCAATCCCTGAAAATCAACAGAGAATGTATAGGCTCAGAGTTGAATTCCTGTAAAATGATCCTGGTAGGTCAACCGGTAACCAATCTTTTCTTTTTAGAAACATGTACGTCCGTACTAGTGTTATAGAAATTATATTGGTAGATTCATTTGTGGGATTTCTTTATTCAAAAACATAGGCCTACCTGTTCATCCAAACAATACCATTGAATTCCACGTCCTGTGTATGTACTAAACAGCTGATAAAGTAGTCTCTTGTACTCCGTATTAAACTAGCCTCAGCAGCCACACGGAAAATGGACAACCTGTAACCATCTCGGTCATCTATACGCGGTAAGACTGACCCTGGGATCGTGTGTATCCATATTCAGCCTACTTTCGGCAACTGATAGAGGGAATTTCCATAAATCAATACCACGTGACTTCGTCAGCCAATCAGCTAAGGTCTACCGACGTAACCCCAACGTAACTCGCCATTTTCGAGTCATGTGATGAACTACTTGTTCAAAATTTCAGATCTACCACACCTCTTGGATGATACGATAGTTATACATACCTATATAATTTGTAAGCCCAGGCAATATCTGTTTCAGAAGTAGTATGAAAACCTGTAATTTATCAGATTTCTCGAGTCTGTTCTCCGCCGGATGAAGGCCGAACAGAATCCGGTAAAGTACCGGATATCGCTCCGCAATAATGGAGACACACGATTCGCAAGCCATCTTATGGATGGCGAAGTGTACGCAAATGGGAAAATGGACTGATTCAGACGCGATTCAGATAGTGGAAATGATTATCAGTCAAGTAGAAAAAGCAATTGTTTACCTGCATTGCCAAATTCCTGGTTTTATTCAATAGTAGTAGTGAAAATTTGAGTGATTCAGAACACCGGAGCAGAAATGCCAGGGTACAGGCAGAGACGTCATCACCGGAAATAACGTAATCAACGAAGGGTGCAGGAAGCGTGGTAAAACCGGTTCGGGGATCATGATCAGGGTGCACGAGCAAATTAAAAACAAATCAACCAATCAGAGTGTAATATCAGCCGCTATGTTTGCTCATCGTCATAGTTATAGATGGGGAAGGGTTCATACTCCATGTAAGCATCACGAGACAATGCATACAATAGCCAAGTCTGGGAACAACAATGTGTCTATAGACTTGAGCCTTTTCAGCTGCAGAAAGACTAAGACAATAGCTTCCTAGATGAAGTATCTATGGAAAGAATTAATTTACCAGGTCTATTTCATTCGCCATACCAGTGCGGACGTATACTAAAAACCTAAATTTAATGTATTTAGATGAACGCTATTATATGAATAAAATAAGGGAAGGCAACTTAATTTTAATTTTGGAAACTTTAACGAGCATGCGTGATTTAGATATAGCGAATTCTATCATGACTTTTCATTTCCAGATTTTATGAATACGATATATAATAAATTTCTCGTAAAGAAAATTATTAAACATAATAGTGACATAAGAATGATGCGATCAATCTAGAGTACACGTATTATTCCGATATAGGTGTAACTCTAATGATAGTGTACTATAAGGCATATACATTAAGCTTAGCAGCAGAGAAAACTCAAAACGTAATGTAATTCAAGTTATTGGTCAGCTGATTACATAAAAGTTCCACATGACCAAAACAATAAAATAACAAACATTCATAAATGTATACGAAATATTAATATGCAGACTATCTCCATTCTTAAAGAAACCGTCCAATGCAATACATCATCAGTCCTCATCTATAACTTTACCATTATTTGGAGAGAAGATTATATTTGCGATGTTGATAAATGGATCAAAATATATGCAGATCAGGTTGAATCTTAGCGGGAAAAGTAGTATATAAAGGCTAAATTGGGTCTCATTTAGGGGACAATAACCCTGTTGGCCCAATTCCCGGTTATCTCCCCTGATTCGCACATTTCTGCCCCTAAATAAGACCCAATTTAGCCTTTTACTACTTATCAAATTGACGTCACAGTCGGTCACGTAACATCCGGGTCACAGATGACATCCGATTCAAAAGGTCAAAGGTCTCTTCCGGTCACGTGACGGCCCAGAAAGAGTTATTTGCCCCTACATAAGACCCCAGTGACTTCCAATCTTAATCTACGGATGACGCCACATTCGAGTCAAAGGTCACATCCGGGTCACTTCCTGTGACGCCATTTCCGTTGGTGACGTCATGATGCAAAGGTCACCCCCTGATGGGAATAAATACGGAGGTTAGTGAGAGTGTGTGACATTCATCGCACGTCATTTGCTCCTCCATGTCGCGAGTTCTACGAACCGTCCTTTCCATTACCCCTGAGGTGGGGTTACACGTCTATGAGGATAAAGTCACCATTGCGGAAAACCGGGATGCCTGTTGGTCGGGTCCGGAGTCCACATCAAAAACGGTTACCCTACATCGTGACAGCAGGAACAGATTTAAACGGACGGGTGGTGTGTGGTGAACTGGACGGGAACCTCATCCACATCGAGGATCCCATCTACGTACACCGTGGGCCGCCTGGGGCTTTACCAGGATCCCACCCGAAGCTTCACCCTAGACCCTGATCTGTTTACCGCCTTCGAGAAAGTGGTGCCTATTGTGCATCAACTGTTGACTCCGGACGAACGGTCAGCTGCTCAGCTGGCCTGGGCTCGTTCCCTGAGTGACGCGGCGGCAGAACCCAATGAGTAAATGATCAACCGCGCCAAGGCAAGAGAATATCCGATACTCACCTTCGTGAAAGATGTGCAACTTAACACACATAGGCCACCGTCGGTGGACGACACCATAGCCAATCCCGTTAGGCTCAGTCAACGTACACAACAGTGGTAGAACCCGAACATCAGACAGCAACGTCGACCTCGTTATAAATGCACGATACTTCCTGGGTCCATTATCAATCATCACCATGAAGCGCTGGAAGGTGTTGGATAACTTATACTACAGTCCCGACAGTCCGGCAGCCTATAGTGCATTGTCTGCCCGCTATCGAACAGCTAAACCGCACGTCATTCGTCTATCCGAGATTGACTCAAACAACAAGACACCTATACCTTACATCGATCTGCCCGCCGCCATTTTCTACGAAACCGGATCATTGTTGGTGGTGAAGATGCCCAATGGCAAGCGGATTTGGTCGATATAAGCGCCTATGCCAATCACAACGATGGGAATCGGTAGATCTTGACATACTTCGATATCCTGTCGAAGTATGCATGGGTGGTACCCATCCGGACGAAAACGGGGGGGGGGGGCGAATCTCGTAGCTGGGTTCAAGGGCATCTTCAAGACGGGGTCGAAACCGTTGTATTTACAAACTGACGAAGGCACCGAATTCTTCAACAGACCGTTCCAACAGTTTCTGAACGCCCAGAAGGTCTTCTTTCACACATACAACGGTCGTCGAAAAGTTCAACCGGACATTCAAAGGCACCATGCACAAGAATTTTACCGCTAAGAATACACGACGGAACATCGATGTTCTTCCCCAGCTGGTGGAAGGTTACAATCGAGCCTATCACCAGAGTAAACAGAGAGCCCCCATTACCGTTAACGGACGCAGCGAAGCACCGACGTATCTTGTACTCCATGCAATTCCAACCACGACCGAAAGAGGTGTTCAAGATCGGGGATCCTGTACGGATCAGTAAAGTCAGAGGCAATGAGTACTTCCTGATTAAACACCGCGTACCCCGACAACCGCGAGTATATGAACTAGTAAAACTTCAAGGGGAACCGTTGCAAGGAACGTTTTACGAGCAAGAGTTACAGCCCGTGGTGAAAACAGGTCAAGACTACTACACTGTGGAACGCATCCTGAAAACCGAGCGACGCCGAGGCGAGACGGTGCACGTCGTGAAATGGCAATGCTGGCCCAGTTCCTTCAATTCCAGTGTCGCGGCCAACCAGATGAAACGACTATGAAACCAGAAACCACCGCTGTCATCCTTCATTCCACGCTCGAACATGAACACAGTGCTATGGACAAAGCATCTCTGAACACAGCGTCTCCCAAAACGCGCAAAGCGCAAGCGGGTTTCGTAGTGACATTGCTAACCCTGTTGGGCGTTTTGTACGGAGTTTTACGACGTAGCCTATCTCAGCACTCTACTCGTCCCACTAGGAGACCAGCCTTGAGTGCCGGTCAAGCAAGTCTACAGACCTCCTCTACGCCAGTCAAACCTCATCCAGCGACCACTACCACCACACGTATACAATCCAGGTCAACATCGAACCCCACACCAAGTATTGCAACGCCCACTATGTATACGACCACCCGCAGTGAACGCCCGCACGTGTCGACCAAGGCGACCAACGTTGACGCACCGACGACCCCGGTTCACTCGTACCAAATTTACAAGAGTGGGCCACCACGACAACGGATACGCTTCCAACCATGGACCCCCGATGGGAACACCCCTTCACCTGCCTTATTGCGGGGCCGACGGGCTCAGGCAAGACGCAATTCGTTCGAAAACTCGTTCAACATGCCGACAATATGATTATCCCACGCATTGCCCGGGGCGTGTGGTGTTACGGAGAATGGCAAGCCTCGTATCCAGAAATGCCCAACATCACGTTCGTGGAAGGCCTACCCAACCTGACCGATTTGAAACCAAACACTTTCATGACGGAGACGGATGCGCAGGTCAACCAGCTTTTTATCAAAGGCATCATCGGCCGTTCAGCATCATCTGCATTGTGCAGAATCTGTTCAGTAAAAACAAAGAACTTCGGAACATCAGTTTAACTGCTCACTACCTGATGGTGTTACCACTCAACCGCAGCACCTGGCGAGACAGATGTATCCGAACGCACTCAGTTTGCGTTGGAAGCGACAACCTCTCAACACGGGTATATGCTTTTCGACCTGAAGCAAGCCACCACCGATCACCTTCGACTACGGTCCGGTATCTTTCCCGGAGAGGCCCATCAGGTGTGCATGCAAAAATAATGTAAACACACCCACAGGGCACCCCCAGCTTGGGTGCGTATGTGATGATGGGGATAATAAAAATTTCAAATACACCATTCTTGTTTATCTTGTCTCTGTAGTCAACTAATAAAAAGGGTAGGGTTGGGGTTCCAGCGTTAGATGAACAGGATGTCTACTCGAGTACGGAAGCACGTTCCGACGCTCCGGGTACTGGAGACGGCCTCACCAGAGTTGGTTCGGACTATTGTACGTGGCGCAGACCTGCTCTTGTGTGCTGTCTCTGTGAGATTGGACTAAATATCTTAAAAGGGAACGTGCCACTGACTCAGGCTCAGAAGGCGAACTTGGCCACGCATAAGACAGGTCCCCGGATCCTGGTCCAGAGGCGAGTACAGAAGAAAAAGATCTTACAGAAAGGGGGACTTCTCGGAGCCATCTTTGCGCCGTTGGCTGTCTCTGTGCTAGGACCATTTCTCCGTGGACTTTTCGGCCGACAATGAATCACACGAAACAAATGGCTCTGGTGGAACCACGCCTGTTTCAAAGCCTCCAATCGCCGTATCCGATCCTACCTACGGTGAAGACGATGAACACCCTCGATCACGATATGCAACAGATTCTACAACATCCGGGATACGGCGAGAGTGAGAAAGTATAACAGTACAATCAGACGCTTCAACGGTACATCACGTTTATTGGACAATACAAGATCCCTGAACCAAGCCCCGTGTCAGTCACACAACCAGCACAGCGCGTACCGCCAACATCACTTGTTCCACAGCCGCCATTACCAGGTGTACCACTCACAGCCCCACAGTGGGACGACGACGATGTCTTACAGAGTGTACCCGCGTCGTTCAAGAAACAAGCTGGCCTGGTATTACAGTGGGTGAAAGACAATCCGAACATGACCTGGAATGATAATGGCGAACTACTGGTACAGAATCAGGTGGTCCCCGGTACCCACATGACTGATTTATTGAATGAATTGATGCGTCAAGGCAGGTGGCACATGGATTCTCAAGGATGGAAGGTGTTTGCCCAAGGCTTGAAAGACATGCATGTGCCACAGGAATTGGTGGGGAATATCCAGCGCTGGGCCTGGATGCAGCGTGACATAGAACAGCAATCTCCGATACGCAAGTCACAACGACAGACTCGCCCCTCCCCCCCCCGCCGACTTGGGAAGCCCAGTGGGAACGGGAGTCACCACACAAAACACCACAACAGATACGCTCCTTACGGAAACCTTTGCTATCCTTTACAACACCGCCCCTGGTGAAGAGACCCCCACCTCTCCAGAGCCGTGACACTTAGCAAGTCACCGCGACATTGACGACGCCGGGAACAAGCCCCCCAATCCTGTGAACATTATTAAAACCAACAGCGGCAGCAGGAAAGCTCAGTCGTCATGTTTTACCTCACACTACCCAGTAATAGCTCGACTGCGGGGTTTCCCAACAGCAGCTTAGCCCATTACGTCACGCAGCTGCCACATCCCTTACATCTCCCCGGACGTTGGGAGTGTGGTCTGGTGGATATCCAGTACCCATACACATGGGACAACGTGCAACATGATACGGTGCGGTACGAAGTCGTGTACGAAGGCAACGCCTATAACTCCACTCTTTCCGAAGGCCAGTACCCTACACCCAACATATTCATCCAGGCGCTGCGTAACCTCATCAAGAGCTCGAGCCCTGGAGGAATCAATAACTTCCCGTTTATGAATATGATCCAAATGGGGTACCACGAGTGAAATCACAAGATCTTGATCATCCTACAGACCAATGTGACCGTACGTTTCAGCAAGACGCTGAAGGAGCTGTGTGCACTGGAAACGGATAACTATGTCGGGCTCCATCGGCTCAGGGAAGACCATGCTGGACATTAAGGCTCGCTTGAATGTCTGTTCTATGTCTATTCGGATGTGGTGGATGGTCACATTGTCGGCGATATCGATGTGCCCTTGATCCGCGTCTGTCCAGTCCAAGAAGTCTATGTAGATCAGGTCACACAGAGCTTTAACCACGTACTCTATCTAACGGTGCGACAGACTGATATCAGTACCATCACCATCGATATAAGGGATGACACCGGACAACCTCTGACATTCGAATTTGAGAAAGTGGTGCTCACACTTCATTTTCGACAAGCACGCTCTCCCAACTTTGTATAATGAAGGTACCTTACGTGTGCCATGCACACAGCTATATGGACTATTATACCCAACAGACCGGAGGAGGCCTTCCTGTCTTTGCAGGTACACGCATCCAACGAGGTCATGGGATGGGGAACACACTCGGGAGCATGGTCAAAACGTTCCTGCCACTAGTGACGCGAGGATGAAAGCGGTCGGAACAAGCTCTCCGAAGTGGGGTGCAAGCCCTGGGGGATGCGTTCAGTGGTGTCCCTGTCCGAGAAGCATTGAAACGCCGAACCAAGGAATCAGGAGGTGTCTTGGTCTCCAAAGCACAACCCACCGTAGGAAATAAAAGACCTGCACCGCCGAGACTGCGCACCAGTCGACGACCGACCACATCGAAGACCCAGGATATATTTGCTTAAACATGTCCTTCATTCACACTGAGTCCTGTCCCTACACCAACAGTGAATTTTACTTATGGATCATCCCGCCCACGCAGGCCAGCGCCAAACAGGGATTATGGGTGGAGCATCTCCCGCTCTCCAGCATCAATGAAACAGGGCCCATCGAGTTCACCATCAGCAATGCGGATACGGCCTATGTGGATTTAGCCCATACGTACTTGTATGTGATCGAGTTCATCATCAGCAATGCGGATACGGCCTATGTGGATTTATCCCATACGTACTTGTATGTGAAAGCCAAGATCGTCAATGGTGATGGCTCCAGAATCGTCGACCGTCCGGACGAATCTATGGCTGCAATCTGTTTCAACAGGTGGTTTCAACATTTTTCTCAGCGACAAACTCATCGGTGACTCGACCAACACGTACCCTTATCGAGCCTTCACTGAAACGCAGGTGTCGTATGGACGAGAGGCTAAAAAATCTCAATTGACAGCCCCTTTATTCTACCGGGACACACCCGAGCACATGGTCAAGGAGAACGACAATACGGGCTGGAACAAACGGAAGGGTTTCACTGCGAACGGCAGCTCGGTCGATCTCATTGATCGACTGCACGCAGACCTCTTCATGCAAGACCGGTACCTCCTGAAGAAGATCCCATCAAGATCTGACTGATACGGGCGCTCACGCCCTTCGCCTTTATGGTCACTGACGTAGAGGGGCATGTAACTGACTATAAGATCATCATCTAAGACGCAGTTCTGTATGTACGAAAAGTGAAACCGAATCCAACCTTCCAATTGGGACACCTCAAAGCCTTGGAGACAAATCCAGCCCAGCACCCTATCCGACGTGTGCAAACCAAAGTGTTCTCTGTGCCTATCGGGAATACGAGCGCCAACAAAGAAAACCTTTTCCTGGGGGAACTCCCGAAACGATTGATCCTGGTCTGTGTGGAGAATACCAGTTTCAGCGGAGCCTACCCGGAAAACCCGTTTGACTTTAAACATTTCGGCATCAATTTTGTGGCACTACATGTGGAGCATTTCCATCATAGCTCTCTAGATTTGTATCTAATACCGCTTATGCCGGTGCTAGGGGCCGTGTGGTCATATCATCCAAGTTGCCACATGAACAGGTACAATAAAAGCGTACCTGAGATACAACACATATCACGAATCGTTAGATTTTTGGTATGTGCTTTAGAATAGGTTAACCGGAAGACTATACTGTGAAGTCATGTGGCTCTGTCAGTATGTCGGCACCTCTTCCCACTTCCCTTATATGTGTTGTGATTTGATATATGTTGGCATTTGTGGGAAGTTGATGATTGGTCGACATCGGGCCTTACAGACTAGTCTTTTGCATAAAATGCCGTCATTTTCATCTGACGACGATACAGCTCACCAATCCTTAGTGTACGAGTTGTCACAGCGACACAGCTCACCAATTACCAATATACGAGTTGGATTCTAATTTTAACCAAGCTGGTATAGACTAGTCAATGAATCGGCTGGGAAAGTAGCCAACCAGTGGCCTAGGATGGGGTCAAATGTAACCAATCAATATCCAGAAAAGAAACCAATGCAAGGGCACTGCAGTAAAATAGAGAGCCGACGCATTCGGAACACGGATGGTCCATCTCTACCCCAAATACCTTCCTTCACACCCCCAAAATGCCCACTTTGGCTACTACTCCTACTGATGACGCCACAGATTACATGGACATTCCTCAAGTCGTGGTCTACTCACCGAGGGCTTCACTTTGAACCATTCGGACCAGTGATGGTTCATCTCTCCCCCAAACACCTTCCTCCACACCCCAAAATGCCCATTTTGGCTACTACTCCTACTGCTGACGTTACAGGTGACGTGGATATTCCTCAAGTCGTGATCTACACACCGATGGCTTCACTTTGACACCTCACACGACGCATTCGGACCAGCGATGGTTCATCTCTACCCCAAACACCTTTCTCCACAACCCAAAATGCCCACTTTGGCTACTACTCCTAATGCTGACGTTACAGATGACGTGGATATTCCTCAAGTCGTGGTCTACACACCGATGGCTTCACTTTGACACCTCACACGACGCATTCGGACCAAAAATGGTCCCTCAATCGCTCAAACACCCCCACGCACCCCCAAAACGCCCACTTTGGCTACTAGTCCTACTGTTGACGTCACCAATGACGTCCCAGATGAAATGGACATCCCTCAGGTCGTGGTCTATACCACGGGAGCTTTAATTTGACACCCTACCCGGCCGATTAGGACCAAAAATGGTCCCTCAGTCAATCAACAGTCAAATAAAATGCAGCCCTGCTTTCTATACTACGGCCAAACTGCGCATGCACAGAATGATGGCACCGGACTAGACACCAGTCCAATTCGACGCTACCTCAAGAGAACTAAATAAGGCTTCATACAAGTCAATCGGGCCACTATGGACCCATTCCGACCTCAAAACGTCCATTCCAATGCCCCTTGTCTACTGCGCATGCGCAGATAGACGATATTCCCACTTCACATCCAACCAGTTGGACTCTCCTCCACGATAGCTTCACATTGATGCCTCCCACGACCCATTCGGACCACTATGGGTCCACCTCGACCCCAAAACATCCCTTCCAATGCCCTTTTCCCACAATTCCCTGTCTGCGCATGCGCAGATAGACGATATTCCCACCTCACATCCAACCAGTTGGACTCTCCTCTACGATAGCTTCACATTGATGCCCCCCACGACCCATTCGGACCACTATGGGTCCACCTCGACCCCAACACGTCCCTTCCAATGCCCTTTTCTCACAATTCCCTGTCTCCGCATGCGCAGATAGACGATATTCCCACCCCACACCCATCCAGTTGGATGCTCCCTCACGAATGCTTCAAACTGATACCTCACACGACTCAGTCGAACAAATAGTGGCCCACCTAGATCCCAAAATGCCCACACCAACGCAACATGCCCAGTGCGCATGCACACTGTAACTTTTCAAGAAAACAAGGGGTCACACCCTATACCGCAAATGTCCATGATTGGGTTCCCCGTTGAGACTAGCATTGTCCAGTGCGCCAGAATGGACCTAACATATCCACCCCAGACCTGCCTGAACTTTTCTGCGAAATTCAACCCCTAGTCTCGAGACCCTCCCATCGTGTTCTACATCGCGAGACAAAGAAAACAAGGTGCCACAACCTATAGTAAAATCCACAAGAAAAAAAATGACCACCCCAATACTTTTATCCCATAGATGCATTCCCCGTATTTTTAACATTGGAAGTCACTGGGGTCTTATGTAGGAGCAGATACCTCTTGCTTGGTCGGAAGTGACCTTTGACCAGGATGTGACCTGTGAACCGGATGTCACGTGACCGGTTGTCACGTCATTGTCACGTGAATTTGATAAGTAGTAAAAGGCTAAATTGGGTCTTATATAGGGGAAGAAACGTGCGAATCAGGGGAGATAACCAGTAATTGTGCCAACAGAGTTATCGTCCCTGAATAAGGCCCAATGGGACAAAGAGATTTAACCGACATTCAAACTTACGTAGTACCACACAGGATATCCGCATGAGAGATTCAACTTGTGAAATATCGATTCTGGGCCACCATATAAATGCATAAAAGATATGTAAGATGTCGATTCTTGACCACCATATAAATGTATAAATTCTGACTTTTCATTTACCAATTTTATATAAATCTGTGTGCATGCAAACCTTGATATTGTGATGTGTTTTGACAAAGCTATTTCCGAAATACTATTCCATAACCCTTTAGGTCGGTTATTGCAAACACAACTATTTGTGAGAATCAGTTATGTAAGTTCAATTTTATACAGATAACATAGAAACCGTTTATGTAAGTGGATTTAACCTTGGTTTTGACGAATGAATTTATACAATGCGACAGTTATGTGATTTGCTAGTCATAATTGTACCGAATTCGGGAGGACATTTATGCCGGGTTAAATTGACATTGTAACGTCTAGCTTTGTATATAACGGAATGAACGGCACATACAGTCAGGCTAATAACACCAGGTCTCCCTGATGGCTAAACCGTCAGGTCTCACAGAGGCTCATTTCTCCGATAAATAGTTATTGCTATCTCCAGTGCCGTAGTGACTGTTTACAGAATTGTCTGATGTTGATGAGGTTGTGCTAGTCTGCCTGCCAAATGATGCCGGTCATTCTTAAGTTAGGTGGAATGAATTTACAATAAATCGGCTTAATATTCAACAGACATTGAACTTCGTTTTCCTTGTATCCCCTGTCATTTAAAGAGGTTGCCAAGACTTCGAGAAATCTCAGAAGCCGGACCTTGGAAACTATTATTGTACAGGTTTTATGAAGACCATCCCTGTGTCTTGAGATGACTTCGCGTTACAATATCTTAAAGATCACGCGCACAAGCCCTGTTGTCTTAAAGACCTCAAATTTCATAAACTGTCATTCCACATTTTGAAGAGATTAAAACGACGAAGATGACAGGCATGTCACCAATGAACAAGTTGTAGAGCTAGCTAAAGCAGAACTTCATAAACGCCAGAAAGCGTCCGTATAAGAACAGTTGGAATACTCTCCATCCAAGAATACGCGGAGATATCTTAAAACGTGTGGAAGGATTAGGGAAATATGTAGATGAAATACATTTTTGAGAAATATACACTCTTAAAACGCTAATGTTAGATTTAACATCTAAAGTGTTGGAGGAGGGAAAGCATTTAGAAAGTGTTGTATTTATCACAAATAAGTGTTAAATGCAACACTTAAACTGTTGTATCCAACACCTAAAGGTGGTGAATACAACACTTTCTAAGTGCTTTCCCTCCTCCAACACTTTAGATGTTAAATCTAACATTAGCGTTTTAAGAGTGTATCAAATTTAGCAACTGGGGGATATGTCTCGGAGAAATAGCATTTTCACTCTACACATATTTTGATCCACTTATCAACATGCCAGACGTGAACTTCTCTCCACATCATGATAATGCTATAGATGAGGACTGACGATGTGTTGCATTGGACGGTTTCCCTAAGAATGCGGATAGTCCAATCGACACAGTTCTAATATACAATGAATGCCTGTCTTATTCTAACTGGCCAATCAGCTGAAGATTGGGCGGCAGTATTCATAGAAATTGAGCCAGAGCTGAATTATTGGTACGCATGAAAGCTAGACACATTGTGATGTTCAAGAACGACTTACAGTAAGATTCCCGTTTGCGACAGATTGAGGAGGTGATTGTAGGAAGGTGGCATTAAAACAGAAAGTAAATTTCAGGGCCGTCGCTTTTTGCCAGTAGATTTTTTGTTTGTGACATTTCATTCCAAATAACATAAAATCTAAGATATCAAACCCCAATTTTGCCTTAAAAATACTCTAAAATGCAAGAAATCAAACGAAAAAATCTAAATTTCCGAGGAGTGGGTGGCACCCGGATCTCCTCAGAAAGGCACGCCCTTGGCGCGCATTCCTGGGATGGTAAGAAATGGTAAACATTGGCACCCTCTTCAAAAATCCTAGTGACGGCCCTGGTAATAAATACTGCAATGCGAGGCAATGAACCAAACTCCCATCGCTGTACTTATGCATATCATACTTGACGATAGTTGAGACAAGTGGGCTAATTAAAACATGACATGGAGTCTAGCGCGGTAGAGCTAAACCAACCCATCGAAATTGTCAGACAGTATTCGAATGAAGGCACACATGATTCCCTGATGACAATGTTGGACTTGCACCAAATGACTGTTTGCATGGAAGGAAAATATACAGGATTGGTGGCTGAATTATGACCCTGTCCTTGCCAACCCCATGTTTGTCATTCCTGTATGAAGAACTTTTGAGTGAAACCACACAGCCTGATACGAACCCCTTGTTGTAGATCCCACAACAACTGTTGGATAATTGTTACAAGCTATGATGTGGTGTGTATCGTAGGAAAATGAGTCACAGCGAAAATGCAACTTGTGACACAAGTGACGTCAGAAGGAAACCCGGTGGGATCTGACCAAACTTGACCTCCAGTCGAAAATCCAGAATCTATGAGATAAAGAAGCTACTTTTGGAGATCACTCAGTTGTGGTACGTATTTACTGACCAAAAGCACTGTAAGGAGTGACAAATTTGCATTCAAGAGTTCCCCTATGTGTGGATGCTACAGATGTAGACAACCTGGAAATCAATGTAGACAATGTTGAAAATGTGGGGCGCCTGACCATTACAAAGTGAATTTTTCAAAAGGAAATAACTCCGAAAACTAACTGAGGTCAGGTCAAATAGGGAACATGGAGTGACCAATGTTAATAAAGCGTCCCCACTATCAGCATTCTGGGTGTAAATCAGTACTGTACTGTTCTGTTAAATGCCAACGTCGACATTGAACCATTTATGGACATTGAAATATATGTAAAGCCATCAACTTTGTTAGTACCGGTAATATTGAAATTCTAGTAGACCTGAGCAAGCTGAAAGCACTGACATGGAATCTAACGAAGCACTCTTGAGTGAAACTTGTGAGTGAGCATTGCCTTTATACAATGTCCATTAAATCGTGTTAATGTAATGTGCGCTGCGGAATACGGAATTCCGAGTATGTATACTTCACATTAAATGATTGGAACAGAAATGTCCTGATTCGAAGATACTCCCCATTGATGAACTGCTGAATACTGACTCGAAGATTTTTGCCACAAATGGTTTTGGTTGCTTTACTCCAATTGAGAAGAAGAGGATAAGGGAATGATGGTCTCATTCTTGATGACAGATGTTAAAGAGTGTGAAGTGCCGATTGTTGGCTACAATGTAATCAAACATTTTCAGAAGTACAAGCACTTTCTAGCAGCATTTGTGCAACGCATTACCGCCCATGTCAGATAAAGGCCCATTCTCACAGTGCGATTTGTAGTAACAACTTGTAGCATACAACTCAGTTGCGTCGTGAGAACACTCGTACGATTTAATCGCATGCTACAAGTTGTATGAAATAGGGCAGGTCCTATTTCATGCGATTAGTTGCATGCTACAAATCAGGGAATTCCCCCGCCGAGTTGTTACTACAAATCGCATCGTGAGAATGGGCCTTAAGCATAAAAATTCCGTCAACAAGATCAAAATGTGCATGAATGGTATATTCTCGGTGAAGGTTGGCATATACCGTTCGGCTATCAATAGAGGGTACGCTAAAGTAGTTCTTTACCTCTACTGTTATTAGTAGTATTACTAGACCCGGGAACTGCGCTTGTCATTCCAAACCCTGAAATGTCTTGTGGTGAAGGTAGCGTATCGAAGTAACAGAAACATTGGTTAAGACAGAGATATATCCGACTTGTATAGTTGGGTGTCATCCAGAATACAAGACATCGATATGCCCGGAGGTACCATGGTTGGCTGATTTGCAACAACTTCAGTATGTAATTGATGTAGCAACTGATTCTCAAAATGAGACATGCTACCAGAAATGGAAAATGGCGCGAACGATCTGTATGGTCCAGGCGAATGGGAGCTTCTATGAAACAGTGACCTATACTGCTGAACGAAATGCTCGAGTGAGATGGCTGTTCGATAACATTTTACCAAAGTTGAGGATGCCAATAGATATACTGTTCAATTACGAATTACTGACTGATCAGATGGCATCACAGAAAACCTATATATGTTGATACCCAAGCCCCTGTAAGGACTATCTGACTGACCGAGAGGCATTTGGCACGAGAGGCATAATATCTCGTGCTTGTTTACAGACACTCGCCACATCAATGCTAATTGTATGACACCCTATATCACGCATACAGGGTGCTCGGAATAACCTTGGGAAACATCTGGTCCTCCTCATTTGATCAAGAAAAGCCATACCATCGGGGTTTCGTGAGGGAGATAACATTCATTGGTTGACACATGGGGTCTGTAGTATTGAAACAAAATCCCATTTGGACTGTCGTCCGCCCCTGTAGTCTTTCAACGCCCAGATGATCTAGAACCTATTTGCGTTCTTACAGAAATGGACTTTTTTGAAAGTGTCTATAATTGTCATCATTCGCATTCCAAGTTCATGAAGAGGACTCATGGCTAAGTGTAGGAACCAACGAAGCCATGTCAACTTGGCTAACAGAAGTGAAATTCCACGCTGTTTGTTCTCTTCATATAAAGACCCCCGAACTGCTGATCAAGGTGGTACCTCACATCGCTGAACAGCCCCGGGTTCGAGCCCCGCTGGGGCATGTGTGAACGTTTGTCAGTTACTTGCCGACGGGCGGTGGTTCTCTCCGGGTACTCCGGCTTCCTCCACCAACCAGACTGTCTCTCATCATGCGAGTGAAATGACACTGAGTGTGACATTAAACCCAATCCCCGTTCTATGTGGTACAGTACCTAGTTTGTCTGCTATTAAACAGTTGATTGAACGCCTACTCAGCTAGGAGATACCCACAGATAAACTGTGAAAGGAGAAAGGAGACAAACGAACTTACGTGAAAGACGGCAACTTTGGCAGCGCTATAAAACATGACTGAAGCAGTGGCAAAGATGTTAGGCGATAGACCCAGTGTTGAATCGTATTGTCGAAGAATGGTGGATCAGGAATAGAAGTTATAGCCAATGCTTTGAGTTATTGAAAACGGGCAGCATGGGAGCCGTTATGCATTCGTCACGCATTCAAGCTTGTACTCTAATATACGCATCCTCTTTCTCCAGTGGAGCCTAGCAGTGGTTGTCTTGAAAGGGAAATTAGATTCCTGGAAAGAGACGGTCTTGATAAATATTTCTCCAACACCAAGTTGAACGGCACAATCTAGTGTCATTAAGAAAGGTTTCTCGGGAAGATGTTTTCAGTCACCTCCATCAAATAAACGCCTACTTTTTATTCTAAGAAATTTTAAGGCTGCACTTGGAGCTGAGATACAGGTCTACCCAGTCATATGCAGATTGGGCTCCAGCGGTCCTTCAACAATCAAGGCCGGGACCGGGGTACTCAGCGTATCCATGGCCATGATGACTCCACGAGTAAGGTTCAACAGAAGTGGCCATTTCTTTTGTGTGCAGTCACCTCGCACCAGACACGAAGGCGATATGGGACTTTCAAATGCGAAAGCCAGGACAGTGGTTTTCGTCCAAACCGTCATCCCATCGAAGTTTATGGGCGTGGGCGGTTTTCGGTCCGTATTTGCATGCCGTTACCAAAGGCAGAGTTATGATACAAAAACGATCTCACTCTCACGTACGATCGAAGCCACGCGTATGACCGTGTCAACAGGCCTGAGTAGTACCTCAACTTTGGTCGAAAAAGGAGTCGCGACCTTGGCTGGGAACCCGTGTCCGATCATTATCGTGGCTGTTCTACTCTCCGGTTAACAGCGTATTCAGTTATCCGTGAATGTACTGCTTTGCAAGCCTGACATTTTGTCAGACGCTAGATTTTCTTTTGCCTCTTTCTGGTGTTGAGGCGGTTACCCTTCACCCTGCGGGGAACTCTGAAACTAGAGAACCGGCCTACACCAAGAGGGACGTTTCGAGGACATTTAGTCGGGATTTTCCACGGCCTCATGTGAGTACCTACTTCACCGATACGAGCAAGTGCCGCTCCCGCGCTGTAATTTTTCAACTGGCATCAAGTATTAGGCGTCAGCAAAGGGCCGAGACATGATAGCTGGCCTTTTGTCAGCGACAGCAACAAAGGAGGGCCGATAAAAGTTCACTTCACCTTCGATTAGAGGCATGAATCCTTTTTCAGGAATGTTGAATGTCTGGCAACTTGACAGATGTCAGACGACTACGTAGCTGTGTTCTGCCAGTCCTCGAAACCTCTTCTAGGCCAAACTTCATCACATGCCATCTAGAAGTGTCAATGCCTCTCCGGAGGTACTCTTCTGTCAAGGTATTACTTCAGCTGGCTTCGTCATTGACCTTCACCAGCTTCTACTTTGAAGACATGTTTTTCATGGCCTACGGCGTATCGTTATTTGATCCTGCTGCCCAACAAGTTGCATGTGCTTTGGCATCTGTACAAAACGGTGAGTCCACTAGCTATAGGCCCCTTTGGGACTCAATAGAAGCAAGGACATCAGCCAGTCCCAAGACATGTTGTAGTTGATGCTGAGAATACAGGGTTATCCATACTCAGTCAATTTAATGGGACACACGTTTTCTCGGGAACAAGGTGATTGGCCTTCTCGCTTTTATACTAGGAGTCATTTCACGATCACAGATAGCATGTACACTTTGGGCCTACATTAGGCAGGCAGGTGTGTACAGACTCGCTATGCTGTTGTGGAAAGCCCGCGTTGGCCCATCTGCTTTTGCGTTGAGGCCAGACCAAGTTGGCACTATGCGACTGGACACAGCGGTCCAGTGTGGGGCCGAATGTTTGCCCAAATATGCGAAGAATTTTCTGACCCATTCACTTTGGGCATACCATGTACCCCGCAAATAAGCCACGCATGTTCATAGTACTACGAGTACTATTAGGAGGCGTTACAACGCCGCATCATTGGGGCATACATACGCTAAAATCTCCACTCAACTGAAACTCCCATCCCAAATGCCCGTTCTATACCACTCACCGATTGGGCATGCGCATATTGACGTCAGATGTGTGAGTGTGTGGATGTGCACATCATAGAACAACACCACAGCCGTACTCCAACAGATTCAATAGGATACCAAGCGCGACACATTTGGACCACGTATGGCCAACAAATACGTCAAACCTCCCATCTCAAATGCCATTGCACAATGAACTCACAATTCAATGTCACCCGTTGACCACAAATACGCCAAAATACTCCTCCCGAATGCGCATGCGCAGATTAACATCACATATCAAGGTGTCCATCCAAGATTAACTCTACCCCATGAGCGCTTCAATATAATGCCACACACGACACGATTGGACCATTTGTGGCCCTCCTGTACCCCTAAACTCCCATCACAGCTAGGCTTCCCTGCCGAGTATGCATGCCCACCATATAATCACCCAATGGTCCCCCGTCCTAATATACAACGTAAGTCTGATCGATTGCATCCACTCACCGTATACTCTGCTCCACAAAATAAATTTCTAGTGTTTCTAGTTTATGGGTGTGAAGTCCTTTTTTCGGCTTGGTTTACAACATCCTCCGATTTTTTTCAAGTCCGACTGGTTCATGCATCGCCGATCCCACAATGCACCTCCCGGACGTTCGCACTGTAACCATCTGGGTCATCTATACCCAGTAAGATAGACCTGGGAGCGTGCGTATCAATTTTAGTCCTACTCTCGGCAACTATCTTGGGGATTCCCAAAAAGCAACACCATGTTGTAAGCCAATCAGCTAAACTCTACCGACGTAACTCCAAAATAACCCGCCAGTTTCGAGTCATGTGCTGTCCTACTTGTTCAAAATTACAGACTACAACAGCTTTTGGATGTTACGGAAGTTATAGCTGTATATTTTGTAAGCCCGGACAATATATGTTTCAAAAGTGGTATGAAAAGACTGTAATTTATCAGATTTCCAGCTCAGCTCCGCGATAATGAAGACATACGATCTGCAAGCCATATTATGGATGGAAATATACGCAAATGATTCGCACTGTGCAGGAGTGATGACCCTCAAGTCACGTGACCACCCAGTGACTGCACATGATCTTTGACATGCGTTCACAAAGTAGGTCAATGAGACATAATTTGGCCTTTCCCTACTACACATGGGTATGAAGTTTAACTGGGCATGCAGGTATCAAGTTATATAACTCTTTTAATTAAAATTAAATCTTTTCTGTTCCCCATATTATGGATATATCCAACCGGCATGCATTGATGTGAGCGTCGGCCAATCCCGGTATATATTAGTGGCTTGAAGGGTGCACCAAGATGGGGGCTTTATGTTTGGTTCAGCCGAATCAGACCCTAAGTTGGTGCCGTAAATTATGCGGGGTAGATATATGGACTGGTCTTTGATGTCGACCGCGGGGTAAATGGAGAAGGTGATCCTATCCCCAACCCCGACTGCAAGTGGATTAGTCCAATGCGGTCGTGATGCACTAGCATCACATTCAGTTGAAGCTAAAGTCTTTCCATTATAATTAGTCGTCTACTTTGAAGCTTGTCAAAAATCAATAGTTAACTCTGCATAGATTTTCTTTTTTGCTGTCGCGTATAACAAAACGAATTCTACAAATCGACTACGATTACTCCTTAATATTGGTAATACATAACATTTTAAATAACTTTGTAATTATTTCCATATAAACTCAAGTACATTTGTTTCATTTACCGGGGCTCATTTTCATGGGATCAGGTCACTTCGTTCACAAAGCAACTCGTCCCCAACTTCAGTCAAGTCGTCACCAACTTTGAGTCAACTCGTCCCCAACCTATGTTTTATATGTTTTATTTTAATATCTAGCGCTGCAAAAGATCTTAAATTAACGAAGAAATGTACCGTGAAATTTAAATAAAAAATTGAGTTGGTGGGCCGCGAAATGCGTATGGGAAGCGGCCCTTAAACTACAATTTCAATCAAGTAATGTCATTCTAAACTTTGACCAACATAAGATACAGTACGCAATTTTAAGTTGTGGAGGGAGTACAGGGAGGGATCCAGGACTGTATCGCAGCTTCGTCGAGGCGTTGGTGAATTGAACGGCCCAGCCAGCTAGCGATTTCACACTGACTACTGACAATTTCTTCTTTGCGAACTCTATATTTTTGCAAACATGTAATTAATACTAACGTGCGGGAAAGGGGCTATCTACACGTGTATCCCAGTTGTGTTCTTTATAGGTGCTATTTTTGTGTACATGTTTATCAAAAGACGTTGCCATCGAAATAAAACATATATTCAATATAATTTTACCTTAGTGTCATTTTCTGAACATGAGAATATTTGACCATATTCGCTGATAAAATTTGATTTTTATTTGGGGGCGAGTTGACTCAAGGTTGGGGACGAGTTGACTCAAAGTTGGGGACGACTTGACTGAAGTTGAGGACGAGTTGGTTGGGGACGAGTTGGTTTGTAGACGAAGTGACTTGTATCCCTTTCGTATACAAACTACAAAAAAGAAAGCTTATGCAGAGTTACTTGTCGATTGTTTACAAGTCCCAGACTAGACGACTTATTAAAATGGACAGACTTAACACTTTATCATATGATGAAGTCCAACAGCAACATATACGAATGGATCATTGTTGGGATATTGATTTATTGAGATTGTTGGGAGTAAAATTAGAAAAGCTCAGTTAAAATTCTCACTCTTGTTACAAATCTCAACAGATATTCCGGCCAAAGAAAACGAAGACTCCCTTTCGAAATAATTTGGTTGAGCCATCGGCCCCTTTGAGTCCGAGAACCATTCCGGGTCCTGGTCCGGGTTTCAGAGAAAAGTCCGGGTTCAGTTCTGGATTCAACTCCAGCAATTTACTGCACCCAAGATGTCTACCTTCTGGTATCATTTTTCGTAGTGGAATACTTGCATTTTTGCAGTTCATTTTCCACTGTATATATTGAGGTATTGACGATTTTGACCTCTCTATTATCTGGTGGTTTTGTGATGAAATGAATAGTTGTCACGTGTTCCGTGCTGCATGTTGTACCACAAATTATGTTACACATGCTGCTCACAACAACAACAACAACAATAATGATGGCCAATAATGATGCGCCAAGAATAATTTGGCTGTCTACTCAAGCAAGGAAATAAACTGTAGACCTAAGTCAGTAGACACACTTTTTCAGATTTCAAACGAGAATAAAACATTGACCGCTTAGACAGGATTTGTAGGAACCTGGTGTCTGTCAGCTGAATTTCTGTTGTTCGAAAGTTATATTTACATTACAACATAAACAGGTTGGACACAAATGCATTTCGAGCTAATTTAGTCCGTTTGGGCTTATTTAGACCGATTTAGCTTAAAATCTGAGACTTTATCACGCATTGGCCAGGAGATGTCCAATTTCCGCTGCAAGGAGCACTGCCTCACTGTAACTGAGCTAAGGTCAATATATAAGATGCTCATCAGCGAAACAATCACCCTTGTTCACCATTGCGTTCTTCTAATATTATATTATATATTAAATATGCTAACTATGCACATTCAACATCATTGTCACCTCATGTCTTCTTCTTGTCTCCTATATGTATGTGTATGTATATGCATTTGCCTTGTCCTGTAGTTTTTAATATGAACCTTTTAATATTTCTGTATGTTCCATGTATAGAAATAAATCGAATCGTCTCTGTTCATTCTCCATGCGTCTTCAACCTGATAAAAATGGCGGTCTAACTCTCGATCAAAATCACACAATGTCACATGAATGTGATATTCCGGGATATGGATTTATAATTCCTCGGCATGTATGGTGGATCTGAATGGACGTATAAATCAAAACTAAAGATAACTTATGGGCCTCAATGCAATTTGCCATACATATTTTCCCTTGCAATGTGTTTACTTTAACATTCAATGCTTACTGAATTATCCATGACTGCAGAAACAGAAAGGGAATGCAAGTGTGGCTCCATTAAATACCCCAAGGTGTGGTAAACATTATGATTTCCACCAATCGCAAGTCTATAAATGTTGTGACATAACCTGAAACCAGGCCTCGATTGTAGGTGATTGAACCGATCGATCGCCCCTCGATCACCTCAACGAGATTTCAGCAGAACGATAATTTGATCTCCCTGGTTATGTCGGGTGATCGGTAAAAGTTTATCGTGAACACCATGGTTCTGTTAAATTTAAAACCACGATTTTCGTTGACTCGGCAAAACTGGGACAAGGTCACAGAGAAAAGTGTTGACCAGTTTTATAGTTTTCAATAACTGAATAAAAAACATGTCTAAATCTGCGTATTTAAGCCAATTCTTTAAAACTACCACGTAGATTCGGCAGTTTCTGGGGAATTCCAAGCTTGAACTGGCCTAAGTAAAACAGTGTCATTGATTGGCTGAGACTGAGGCCCGGCATGAGAGGCCCGGCGTGATTGGAGGTACAGGGTTTGTTTGCACGTGGTCGTTATGGTCACTGTCGAGGCCGAGAAAGAATGCAGACGAATGGCGGGCAGATATATACGGCGAAGATGAACAGGTCTCGGGAATGTTTATAATAAACTCAGATGTGCGGATTTGACAAGTTAGCCATCAATGTTAGATACTCTGATTGTTTATACACGCGTTACATGAAATATTCAAGAATTTGGAAGCAGATTTTACTATTTTTCGAACATTTCTCTTGGAGCACACCAAACACATTTGGTGTTAAATCGCGCATTTTCTGTTGCTTATTTCTGTTCGTCTCAACAAAAACTCCCCCGATTTCATTTTACCCTTATTACAAAACATACCAACAGATATATACTCAGATTTATTGAAATTTTGGCTTGATGAAAATATATAGTTTTAATTAGGTTTTACTCAAAGTAAACGTGAAAAATTGCAAAAATGATCCATTACATGGGAACTCAGTGACCCGTCAAAATCCGTCTTCATGGGTTCGGTGAACAATCGTCAAAACCCGCTTACATGGGGATCCACATAAGTCATCTATACCTGCTTATATCAGGGAAAGAGTTAAGTCATTTTGCACAATTCCACTCTAGTTTTAGGTGATCGATTCAGGTGATCGATTGGTTACCTGGTTGATCTACCAGGAGATCAAAAAATTGATCCCCTGATTTTTGGTTCAGGTGATCGATTTTTTGATCTCCTGGTAGATCAACCAGGTAACCAATCGATCACCTGAATCGAACTAAATTAGCTCGAAATGCATTTATTTCGAGGCCTGTGAAACCATGACATTATATATCAAGAGTGAAGTCTAGCAGGAGATAAAATGTTTATTTCTTCTGCACTTTTACCTCCATGCCTTAAAGTTTGATTTATATGTTCATTCAGATCCACCATACATGCTGAGGAATTATAAATCCATATTGGAATATCACGTTCACGTGACATTGTGTGATTTTGATCGAGAGTTAGATCGCCATTTTTATCAGGATGTAAGATGCATGGAGAGATGAACAGAGACAAGAAGAAGACATGAGGTGACATAATGATGTTGAATGTGCATGATTAGCATATTTTAATATGTAATATTAGAAGAACGCAATGCTGAACAAGGGTGATTGTTTGCTGATGAACATCTTATATATTGACCATAGCTCAGTGACAGTGAGGCAGTGCACCTTGTAGCGGAAATTGGACATCTCCTGGCCAATGCGTGATAAAGTCTCAGATTTTAAGCTAAATCGGGCTAAATAAGCCCAAACGGACTAAATTAGCTCGAAATGCATTTGTGTTCAGCCTGATTATTTCATCAGCATCATACCCCTAACTATTTAACAAGGGCACTAACTGGATTCGTCACATTAGGCCCATTAAAAAAAATAGATTGTTCTTCATCCTTTATTAAAATAAATGTGATGAGGGAGGGAGCATTTTAATTTCAATTTATTTGCTGAACTCGGGAAATCAAGCTAAAATGCTGCCGATACAGCTGACATTTGAGATACATGATACTGTATACATGTGTACGCATCAGCCATTTCTAATAACAGATGAATGGTTTAACTCGGCATAGAGGAAGATGTAGACAGCTGTAGGTCCCTACATAAACCAGGTCGGAATTAGCTACTGCCATGCCAGTTCATGCCAGAGACAGAAAATTACGGGATGTAAAATAGCACTGCTGAGCCTTCTCTACACCACCTGTACCATTGTCTCGCACACATCCAACCATGATGGTGGGTAATTTCCACCTAGCTTATTGTGGACATATTTGATATGGATCAGTGCAGGCATATGCCATACCTCAGTTTGACGAACCAGCGCGAAAAAGATATCGACAAAGAGCCTGATTAGGCTCATTCACTCCTGGGTTAAAGATCAACGGCAGATCTTGGTGAGGGAGGCCAACAGATCTGCAGTTACCTTGAAGTCTGCACTGTCCTATTCCAAAATGACATATATATATGGACTACAGTTGTATGGGCACTGCACCTTGCATGATCCCAAATACTTTTTCGGAATCGGGTCGCCACTGTCTCATTTGCTATGCTAAATGACGAGTAGAAATCTGCCACTGAACAAGTGCTGGGTACTTGTTTGCCGAGCTAGTGTTTTAAAGTTTTCGGTCCATTGATTATTCCTCCTATGATTCGATCTAAATGGATCTTTTGAGTTTGTGTATGTGACAACCTTCGGGCTGGATACTGTCGAAGTGCAAATTGCCTCTCTCGCTGTCAGAACTTCCTGCTCCCATCTATAAATAAAGGTAGATCTAAGTTGAGAGGCATCACAACATCAAACTGAATGTTGGCGAGTGAGCATGAATGTTTCTGCTCCCTCCATCATTGCGAACTTCCATCACAGCAGAAACAGTCGAGTGGACCTAGGAGGAAATATTCCTCTGATTCATCCGAATACCATATTTTCGGCAAATAAGAATATTTTTTGGTGTTACAATTTTGTGCACGCCATGTTGAGGTACTGTAACCATTCACAAAAAATAGTGCATGTCAAATTGCCTTGGTGAAATTTCCCAAGACTACTTTTATTCAAAAGCACACAACCCAGACGATCCATTGGCATATAGTCAAACCTTTAATTCTCTTGTGATCTCTTTATACACCTCACCAAAGTTTACCGTTTTTTTTTTTTTTACTTTGTTTAATAAGAAAAGTTGGCAATGTTGAAATTCTGTTTACCCAGTTCGACGAAACTTTGAAAGATAAGTGAAATTCATCATCAGAACATGCTTCCTCTGCACTTCTCTGACCCTCTTTGGAACACTATTTATTCCGCAGAACATAATCTGTATAAAACTGAATCACCAACTTGGGCTTGAAAACACGATCTCGTCTTCCATGTTGTATCTCCAAGTCATTTGGTGTTAGGCCATCCAGTACAATACTTTTGTTTCCAGTAAGAAACTTTAGAAAAATGGGTAGGTAGGTAGGCAGTGAATTTATTTTTTTTAGTTCTTTTATTTTGTATTTTGTCAATTTTTTACCTGTTTGTTTAGGCTTTCACGGAGTATTGACGAAAAACCTAGAAATAAAAAAAATTGTCTACCCGAACTTTTTTTTTAACTGTAAAATATATGGGTAGGTAGGGTTACTGGAAACAGAAATATTATTGTGGATGAGCTTACACTTGAGCCATCTGTTTACTCACCACAACGTACCACAAAGAATCACAAAGTGACGGTGACCACGAAGTACCAGCACCACAAACTAATCACGAACAACATTTAAACACCACAAAATACCACAAATAGACTAGTTTGATATAAAATGTTCATTATTCGTACTAAATAATTAGATTTTAGTTTTTTATTGCAACGTACCAGAAAGCAAAAAAAAAAAGAGCTCTCCCATTATTTCATGCATTTATCCATAGATGTAGATGTAGGACTTATATTATATATTAATACTATATTCCACTTATATCTTGTTTCAGTGAGGGCCTGTGTGTATGAGGATGTTCCGAGAGCTGGGTAAAGGTATCGTCATCCTTCTGACGACTGCTGTAGCTGTACCGTACACCATAGCTGCTGTGTGCAACATGCTGTATGGCTGGCCCCAGTCCAATAAACGGTTCAAGCGAGCATTTCACCCTAAGAAAGTCTTCTATCTCAACTATAGAGTTCTGCAGAAGTTTTTGCGGATTCGGTACTTGCCACTGTGGATCAAATGGAAAAGTTTTTATGCTTTTGCCGACAAGTACCGACTTCTCAAGGTAGGTTAAAGAGGCAAATTCTGAAGCCTGATCCAATAACCATTATGTGACAGATGCCCAGTGCATGTTATAACTGTCACCGAACCCAGTATCAATTCACACGCTCATTGGTCGATTACATGGCTTGAAATAGCCATATCACGACAAACGGGTTTGAAATAATTCACACACGGGTTTGAAATAATTTGTAACCTGTTGCCCTTGACTACTGATCAAAACGAGGCTACGGAAATTCATCTACGACAGATCACAAAAATGTCAACAAATTAAGCTGAACGAAGGTTTGTCGCACTTTTACCTCGATGGTGGGCTTTTTCAACTTTCTTTCAATGATGATTATCTTTCAATTCGAGATTATATTGAGTGATATGAAAAAGAATCCATTATTTGGTGACAAAATCGTTACCTAGGTTTGAGTCGGGGTTGATCGGGTTTTGTGACCTACCTATGAAATTTCACAGGCAGGTCACAAAACCAGATCAACCCTTCCTCAAACCTAGATAACTCGCAATACAGCTAAAACTGGGCATTTTCAGCGTCCAGATGTATTATGTGGTATCATATAATTTGAGTTACATGTAGCTCAAGTTTTAATTTGTATACATTTTTATAATCTGATAGTCTTCCAATCCATGGAATCGAATCAGACGTGTCTGTCTGATCGATGATGTTATCCATGTGATAGTGCAAAACACATGTATTACATGTAGGCCTATGCTGTGGCGACAAGTATGTCGGATAGAATTTTATTAAGGCTGGTGAGCTGCAATAAGATAAAAGTATGCAGACTATATGACAATCTAGGTAAACCAGCGGGTGGTTGGGTGGGTTCAGGTTCCTGTTGCTTCAATGCATTTTGCTGAGAAGCAACAGGAACTTGACAATGTGATATCTAGCACTGTAATATCACTTGTCTTTATTGCACCATGTAAGCGTCCTGTCTGTGTCTTGTGCGCTGTCCTTAGTGTTTTATAGGGTGGATAGAGGGTGTCTGGTTCCATGCTGCTTCAAAGATTTCTTCTTTGAAGTAGCAGGAACACAACTGGGCTGGGTGGTGCTTAGTTGGCTCGTCGTGATATAGCTGAAATATTGTTGAAAGCGACTTTAAATTCTATTCACTCACTCACTCTAGGTAAACCAAGATGATAAATCAGGGGAATACCATCTAGACGTAATGCTATGAAAAATTCGTGCGAAATGTTCGCCGATATTCTGCGAGATCCCATAATAAGCCAATCACGACCATTTCTGACTTTTCCCTCTGACATGATGGACGTTTACTTCACGGAGATTAACATCTTGCGCGGCACAATCTTTTGATATTTTCTACCCCCTAACAAAGCCAGACTTTTCGGCGGAAGTAAACTCTTTGATCTTCACGAATCTGTCTGGAAATGATGCCATATTTGGATACTGTTTCCCGATAATGTTTATATATTAGTCCATGTGCAATCCGTGCGTAATTACTGTGGGTGTGATTTAACAAGCTAGCCACCTGATTGGCTAACAATTGTAGTTTCAGATTCACATGGGATTTATATAGGGCTGAATTCAGATATAATATTCTGTGATATTATATCTGAGTTTACGGAGATTGACTATATGAAATCATATCAATGTTACATGTGGACATGAAATATATCCCCTTACTAGCTGTTGTGTAACATTATTTGTATACGAAGTCCTGCTCCATATTTATTAAACTCTTTCACCAGACAATGCCAGAAGTATTAGCACTGACCAATGTCATGAATGTGTCCTTCAGGTTACTTGTACTCCAGGGTTGGAAATAAGGGGAGATAATTTGATTGGTGATTATTATTGGAAGCTTTGAATTTGATCAGCAAATTACATTCTCCATGTTATTGCTATGGCATTTTGATTGGGTAGTGTCCAAATTTGATCCATTATTGCTAATCACTGACCCCTATTTTCATCCCTGTTAACTCGTTGGATAAAACATGATAAAGAAATCAGTTAAAAGTACCTTTTTCTGTGTACATACGTGTATATATGTTCATTTATGCAAAGTCTTCTGTACTTGTCCAATTGGGAATGAATTCATGTTAATTTTGTATGACCATTATATTTGTACATTCCATGTTGTTCTCTAACCAGGACATACCATATGGCCGCAATGAGAGAACGCTGGACCTGTACTTCCCACTGACCTCCAACAGTCGTAGCCACAAACCAGTGGTTGTGTTTATATATGGTGGGTCATGGGGTGCAGGGGACAAGAGTATGTATGGACTGCTGTGTTCACAGGTGGCTGACCGACTACAGGCCATTGTTTGCTGCCCTAATTATTCACTCTATCCACAGGTATTATATACTATGATATGTTCGAGAAGGTTAGGGCAATCCCGCTGTCTAAAATGGAGGTAAAAAAGTTCGTTTTTGCTCAATAGATCAGTTCACATAATGAATTCAGGAGAATCCTCCTGAGGCGCACACAGACATATATATCCACATCAAATGATAGTAAAAAAAATAAATTGTCATGTGCCTAATTTGCATAATAATAGGCCAAACATCTGTCGTGCTGTTTAAATTACATTGACTGGTTCTGAAGATGGCAAATTAAGTTTAGGACATGGAACAATAGATAAATTAATGCGCCTGATGTTTTGAAGCATTAAAAGTTGTTTAGCAAAACCAACCTTTTTACCTCCATTTTAGAGAGCGGGATTGCCTAACCTGTCCAATGTTCAGGGCTTCAGATTACATGTACCCTAACGAGTGCTCATTCACCCCCATGGGTTAGTTTATAGGGATAGCGAGATTGCGTGCCCTTTCTATACTACTCATCGTGCATGCGCAGTCAACCCATTCTACTGTAGGGTGCAAGCCTGGCCCATGGAATCTCAGGTAGCGAAAACCTCAGGTCTCTCGCCCCACCCTATCCTGCGCCACACCTATAGGGATAGGGAGATCGCATGCCCTTTCTATACTACTACTCATCGCGCCTGCGCAGTCGACCCATTCTACTGTAGGGTGCAAGCCTGGCCCATGGAATCTCAGGTAGCGAAAACCTCCGGTCTCTCGCCCCACCCTATCCCGCGCCACACCTATAGGGATAGGGATGTCGCGTGTCCTTTCTATACTACTACTCATCGCACCTGCGCAGTCGACCCATTCTACTGTAGGGTGCAAGCCTGGCCCATGGAATCTCAGGTAGCGAAAACCCCAGGTCTCCTTCCCCACCCTATCCCGTGCCACACCTATGCGATCCGCTGTGCAGTGAGTAAAGCGGAGGAGGAGGAGTAGAACAGTAAAGCGGAATAGGAGGAGTAGGACATGCCACAGATTATACTAGGGAGATATGAGCACACCCTCTATTTGGCATTGCAGATTCTTTTAGGCACCCAAATTAGGGAAAACCCAAATTCTGGCAAAATAAGTAGGTATTTTCTCGAATATGACGCTTATTAATTTGTGGGTTTTTTTTAAATTTTAAAAAAAAATTTTGCTCTCTAATTTGAGTATATCTAAGTATCAGGGGGATAATATGAAGCCCTAAATGTTGTTGAGTTTTCCTGATTCAGATAGCATTTTTATCTCGCCTTACGAAGTAAAGGGGAGATATTGTGAGGGTGGAAAGAGGATGTCGGTGTCCCCTGCCTGGAAATGATAAGGTTTTTGGTTTAGCAAGTTCAAAAAAAAATCTAGAAAAATTAGAAAAAATATTAAAAAAATATAAAAAGTATGGGGGGTGGTAGGCCACCTGGGGGTACTACCCCTGGGGTGCTCCAATGTTAAAATCCCTATGATAGAGTTTTGCGTTTAGCTGAAGTGCACATGTACATCTGTACTTAGAAATTTTGTTGCAGTTGTCAGCTGTCATTGGGTGATTATGAAACTTGGTACACACATTTCTTGTGATTAGAGGATGTCCGTGTGCTATTTTTGAGATGAAATAATAATTTTTCTCCAAACTATGGCAAATGATAGTTTTCTGTTTAGGTGAATTGTACATGTAGGCCTCTATGTGTATACATGTACATGTACATGGTAAGTTTGCTGCAGTTGTCAGCTCTCATTGGATGATTACAAAACTTGGTACACAGGTTTCTTATGATTAGAGAATGTACCTGTGCTATTTTTGAGATGAAATATTAATTTTTCTTCAAATTATGGCAAATGATTGAGTTTTGCGTTTAGCTGAAGTGCACATGTACATCTGTACACCACAGTTTGCTGCAGTTGTCAGCTGTCATTGAATGATTATGAAACTTGGTACACATGTTTCTTATGATTAGAAGATGTACCTGTGCTATTTAGGAGATGAAATATTAATTTTTCTCCAAATTATGGCAAATGATTGAGTTTTGCGTTTAGCTGAAGTGCACATGTACATCTGTACACCACAGTTTGCTGCAGTTGTCAGCTGTCATTGAATGATCTGTACATGGAAAGTTTGTTGAACCTTTCGTGGGACGATTATAAAACTTGGTGGACATGTTTCATGTTTTCCTAGGTCACAGCTCTCCCGCAGTAATCCCACACGGGACTGACCTATCCAGCAGTAATCCCAAATGGCACTGGCCTATCCAGCAGTAATGCCACACGGGACTGACCTATCCAGCAGTAATCCCAGACCGGACTGGCCTATCCAGCAGTAATCCCACATGGGACTGGCCTATCCAGCAGTAATTCCACACGGGACTGGCCTATGCAGCAGTAATCTCACATGGGACTGACCTATCCAGAAGTAATATGACACTGGACTGCAATATGCAGCAGTAATACCACATGGCACTAACCTATCCAGCCATAATCCTACATGGGACTAACCTATCCCGCTGTAATCCCACACAGGTTTAGCCTATCCAGCAGTAATCCCACATGGGACTGGCCTCCCCAGCCGTAATCCCACACAGGATTGCCGTATGCAGCAGTAATCCCACACTGGACTGCCTATGCAGCAGTAATCCCTCACGGGACTGTCCTATCCAGCATTAATCCCATACGAGACTCATCTATCCAGCAGTAATCCCAGACAGGACTGGCCTATCCAGCAGTAATCCCACTTGGGACTGGACTATCCAGCAGTAATCCCACAGGGGACTGGTCTATATATCAATAATAACACACGAGACTGGTCCATCCAACAGTAAACCTACATAGGACTGGCCTCTCCAGCAGTAATCTAACATGGGACTGACCTATCCAGCAGTAATCTCACACTGGACTGCCCTATGCACCAGTAATCCGACGGCACTGACCTATCCATCCTACATGGGATTAACTTGTATGCCATGGGACTGATGTTATTGTCTGTACCAGATAATCTGTTCCAGACATTATTGTCTGTACCACATCACCTATTCCAGACCTTATTGTCTGCTCTACATGTATGCTTTCAATACTGCTGCACCTTCGGCGTATGACCCCGCAAGGCGAGATGTTGGGGTTCTCAGAACGTTTGTTTTTTGTTGCTTTTTGACCTTTTTCCCATTTTCACAGTTTGTAACCTCCGAAACTGGCAGTGTAACTCTGATTTTGATCAACACGGAGCATGCATCTGCACACGAGAGAGATGGGAAATGCATCCAGTATATCTTGTAAAGAGATTAACAAGTTTGATGCTAAATTATTACAGAAGAACACATGGTACAACATCTTGTTTAGTTGTGACATGCTGAACCCACTCCGCCCCGATTACAAACTTATCCCGCTTCAGACAAAATCGTCCAATGGAAACAAGTGATCATGTCACATGGTCGCCCAATATTTTTCCATCCACCGCCGTTGATTGTATTTCGGGGTGAGTAACTAGGTCATCGCCCTTTACCGTAGCTCCTGTCTCAGAGCACTCACTTCGGCTGCCACCCGTTGATTACTTCTCGGGGCTTCATTTTGAAGTTTATAACAGGTGTTTAATGAAGGTGAGCTTCAGCAGCTGTACTTCTAAATTAGATAGCATCCATTTTGTAAACAGCTCGTACTTCATCGTAATCACAGGGTTCCTCCTGGTCCTGGATTTCCTTGATTTCCTTGAATTCTGAGAAAATAAATTCCAGGACCTGGAATTCCTTGAATTCTCACAATATTTATACAGAGTCCTGGAAAAGTCCTTGGATTTTATTGTCCTCTCCCCCCCCCCTCCCAAAAAAAAAATCTGCCACAATTAATTACTGGAATTTCTTTCTAACAAACTGAATTTATTCTTCCATCTAGTCAGATCTGTATGATGATAGTTGAAATACATATTCATTTCATTCTAATGAACATTGTTGAATTTGCTGAATGAAACATGGTAAAAGGTGTTAAAAAATGTCCAAGAAAATTCAGTTAAAGGTCCTGAAAAAAGTTGTATGGGCCTGGAAAAGTCCTGGAAATGTCCTGGAATTTGTCTTTCACAAAGGGTAGGAACCCTGTAATCAGCGATTATCGACGCCAATGAATATTGCAAATGTTTGACTTCACACTGTGTTTTTTTGATTCGTGAGCAACAACATAGGGCCAAAGTTGTTCACAAGAAGTCATTTCTCACAGAATTTGCCTATGGACATTAGCGTGTTCAAAAAGGGTCTTCAGCGGGATAAATTCGTTACACTGTTTGTCAGTGACCCAATGCAATTTATATTGAGTGATGCGTCAGCCGAGCTCAATATAAATTTTACTGACTCCATATATTTCTGTATTGGGTCACTGACAAACCGTGTGACTAATAATATGATGCTGATTGGCCGAGCGCAATACACACTGAAGTTGAGTGCCGAGATTTCGATTCCAGTACAGTCGGAGGATATTTCTGACAGAGGTATATAATCTGGGGACTAAAAGACTTCGACCTCTCAGATTATATTTGGATTATGCTCTATCAGAAAATGTAAAGAGAACTTCTTTGACCGCTCTGTTTATGGCCAGTTTTTGTGGTCTATCTTTTGATCCATGTAACGGTCACACAACGAAGGAGAAGAAGTCTGCCTGGATACAAGCTTCTCGTTAATATTAAATCCTGGAAAATAGAAACTTACATGAAAGACTGACCAATGTTCTTGACTTTTCTCCCAGCATTGTGATAAAGGATCCCTATATTAGACAAAATCCATCCACTATGTTCAGAAACTTCTGATCTAAATAAAGTCCATATTAGGTTCGAAATGACCCTTAATGTTAACATTTGTTGCTCAAATCTTCACCTACTATCAATGTATGCCATAATTCCTCCATTTTAGAGATCTCCTGCAAAGAAATTATCTCCCTTGATCGTCTCGTCGATCGTCCGCTAGGTGGCGTGTTCTCCGCGCATGCCCTTCCTCTTTTTCCTTTGCAGTCTTGGTAGCAAGACGTGTTTTGAAAGAGCTCCTGTAAACAGTAACTTTTGGTTGTTATAGATGCACCCTAGGGTTATTTTTTTCTCCCGTAAGTTCATCATGAACTAACGTAGTCACCCAGACTATAAAGTATAATAAAGATGTGAATCATGTCGTCAGTTTTGGCCAGTTTAAAACTCGCATTTGTTTTGTTTCAAGTGCAGGGCACAGGTCTGTTACATACTGTGACAGGCTGCGAATGTGCAGACTGGGACGACGTGACCTGGCTTAGCTTTGCTACGGTTCGACGCAGCCAACTCCTGAGTGCGACCGCTGACCTAGAAGAGTCCAGCTGAGAAACATGAAGCTGCTCAGGCCCTCTTCAACGACTTGGCGCTGAACGAAGATATGTCTCTACCGAATGCAAGCCCGTATATTCTGCCTTGCGGTACAGTCCTGCAGCCGGTGGAATCTTCACAAGTCTTTCAAGACAGAGTACAGACCGGTGGAGTCGCACCGGGACCATCACAGACTCAAGGCACGGCTCCACGGTCCAGTTCAAGCTCACCGGAGAAGACGCTGTCACGGACTCTACTACGGAGCCCAGTTACAGCCACGGATCAGGGACAGTCCTCGGATGACAGTTCCCGTTCATCCAAGCCTCCGCAACTCAAGAAAGACAAGTCGTCTGACCGGGACCCGGTGAAGAGCTGGGACCCGGTGAAAAGCCGTACCACGGAACCGCATGCTGGTACAGTGGACAAGTCAACAGTCCAGAGAGACCGGGACTACCAAGAGAAGTCTAAGTCACGGACTCGATCGCCGGAGCGGGACCTCAGCTCCAATACAGCACGGCCCTACACAGCTCACCGGGACCACGACTCCGAGACATCACAGCCTTATGCAGAGCACCGAGAGTCCCATAAGCCACGGACCTACCCGGAGCACCGGGATCCCGAGAAGTCATGGCCCTATACAGAGCGCTGGGACTCCGACACCAAGCACCTCGGACCCGACCATCGGAGCGAGAGTTTTCTTCCAGAGACGGGGCTGCAGTCCGGAGCCGTATCCCGGAGCAGGAGACGGCACGGACCTATGTAGAACGGACTTATCCAGTACGCCGAGAGGTTACATCTCACCGGGAGTCCACATCTAAGAAGTCACGGACTTTAGACCAGCATACGGGACCATGGCTCCGAGAAATCACGGCCCGATGCAGAACTCCGAGACCCCGTCAAGCCAAGAGCCTACAGGGACTACCAGGATACCGAGAGATCAAGACTATACAGATCGACGGTACTCCGATACCGATGCACGGTACTGCGATACCGATGCGCAGACCCGACTACTGGTGAACCTTCGGGGCCGTAACATGGACAGATCCAGAGTTCGAAGTCGTACCCCGGCGCAAGCAGGTCACGGACCTATTGGGAATGGACTTATCCAGAACACCGTGAAGCCGCATATAAGAAGTCACGGACTTACACAGTACGGATTACTTAGAACGGACTTAGCCAGAACGCTACACCACGGTTCCGGAGACAGCTCGGACCCGTACTACAGCATGAAGATCCCGGGAACACAGCCGTTCATCACAACGATACTGGGATTTCAGCTTTATTCGTCTACGCCGGAATTTCGGCGGTACAGCGGTGGATTCAAGCCGCATTCCTGAAGGCCGAAGAATTCTCTGAAGATTAAAGTCAAGTGAAAATTTGCTTCATCGGAGAAGACATAGTCAGCTCCCGTTCATCCAAGTCTCCGCAGGTCGAGAGAAAAGCGACCTCGGCGTAGTGCCGTATCACGGAGCAGTGAACAACACTACAGTTCGGAGCACAGATCGGGATCATCACTCATCTTCGAGGAAGTCAGAGACATGGACCCGGACCCTGGAGGGCACGGCCTATACAGAGCACCGGGACTCCGAGACTTCACGGCCAACACAGAACATCGGGACTCCGAGAAGTCACGGCCCTACACAGAGCATCGAGACTTCTAGAGCGACGGCACCCCGGCACATCACGACCCTATACAGGACGCCAGAATACCGAGACATCACGGCCCTGGACCCCGACGCTAGGCCAGCACGGCCTTACACAATATGCGGGACTACAGGTCACGACTCTACACAGACAGAATCCCGACCATTTGAAACGGACTTCTATAGAGCTCCGAGCTCCAACTTCAACTTTGGAGTCGGACACCACCTTACAGTTATCGGGATTACCAGAGCAGAGACCGGACTCAAGGATCAGCATTCCGGATCCGGACTCAGACTTAAATATCAAGACTTATCTTTTCAAGTTCCTTTGGAGTCAAGTGCTGTTACGGGACGCAGTCACCTTCCAGCAGTACAGCTTCCTGCCACTACCGGCATTTCATTATCAGATGTCTGTGACACGAGATGATCCCGTCATCCTCCAGCAACGCCTGTTTCTCCAGTCAAGAAGCGGAAACAGAGGAGAATGAGAAGCTATCATTTGAAGCCTAGATGGCAACGCTGAGTCCTGATTTCCACAGATGACTAGACCGGATGATGGCTAGATAAGCAGTCAGATGATCCACCCTGCAAGCGAAGACGGCTAACAGCGACATCGCTTTACGAATTGGACAAGCCTTCCGAAGAAGACGATTCTGTGACATGCGCACCATCGCCGGAGTCATTCAGGGAACCTGCGTTCCGGAAACCCGACCCTACAAGACCTTTGTCCTGTATGGAGATCATCTACCTTTCAAGTCTCCGAAGTTGGACCGGGATTTAGACGGACTTCTGGGATGTACCAAGGCACCGACAGTTGGACTTCAAGCAAGACAAGTCTGTGTGGTACAGAACATGATGTTTACCCAACATAGTGTTACTTCATATACCGATTGGCTCCTTACAGCTACATCAAATTGATACAGGACCCTGACGTCGGACAGAAATATGGCTCCTTCAAGCTCACCGGACGGGATAGTATCCCCGAACCAGGGTTTGGACTCCGTCTATACAGAGCTACCTCAACAACTACTGGCGTCAAGTTACCCACTCGACAGAGCTATTTCCGACTGCCATGGCCACCGTCAATGATGACAAGACATCACGGATGATCGGGACACTGACACAACGCCTTTCCGGTAAAGACAAGGCAAAGGCAAATTCTAACAGAGGAGGTCGCCACGGACGGTTTTCCTGTCAGAACTCGGGCAGCCCAAGCTAGATGCTCAGACTAGTTTTCGCCCTTACAAGAGAGGACAGTTCCAAGGTAAAGAGGGAATCTTCCGACCGGGGCAGGGGCAACCTCGTTAGTCGGAATTGATGGTTCTCAGCCTCACCTTCAAACCACTAGTCATCCTTTCATCCTTTCCAAGCTTCAAGTCTTTACTCACCTGATTGTAGACGGTCGACCCTGATGATATAGAAGATCAGCGTCACTCTGTGTCAAGTTTTTCATCGAAGAAGTCACAGTCCTTACGTGAGGTCTACTCCAAGTCCCGACACTTCATCTGACGATCATCCTCAGTCTTCTAGAGCCGGATCCTACTCTTCATCGGATAATCTCGGACTCCCATCTACACCCGAGATCGTGATCAAGGGAATCCAAATCTCGGAGAAAACGGTTAGTCGGGCTCGACTAAACCCGTTCTTTGGGAGCGAGACATCCAGTCTACAGTGGGCAAGCCTAGTTCCAGACTGAGGTTCCTTCCAAGTCCAAGTCAACACGGACCCGGACACCGGAATAGGACACGGGGATCAAGTCATCTCTAATCCGAAATTCGGATTCCAGACTTGGGACTCCAGCATCCAGCAGGAAGGATGACAGTAGAGACCGGACCAGGCGACGGAGCCGGACACCTACTGAGTATATTCGACACTACAGGAGTTGGACTCCGACTCCCGGTTGTCGTTACTTTCGGCATTCCAGAGGGCGTTTTTCGAGTTTCTCCTCGATGATCACAGCGGTCCAGGGATGTTTCCAGGGACCCCACGGATTATGTAGAATGGAGGAGAATACTACATTCAAGCATCAGGCAGTTTTCCGGCATATGGAACCTGCACCTGGAACCAGACCATCAACGCCATGACCCAGAGGACCGTTGGATGGCGGTACAGTCTAGTACTCACCCGGGACCTAGCACAGTTTTGGCCAGCTCCAGGTACTCCTCATTACAGTTCTCAACTACAACTATACCTGAGGGCAAGAACAAGCAATCTAAGGATGATCGTCCCGGAACATCTTCACCCCCTTCCAGAGTGGCGATGCCGGATCCAGTTTCAACCGAGCACAGAGAAGTTCACATTCACCGATGCGGCCTTCACAGCTTGGAGGGGTCCATTAGTCCAGCAACAGATAGCCGGCACATGGATACCACGACAGACAAGCAACGCATCATCTTCCTTAGGGATATCGGCGCTAAGAGGGCAGTCCCCCCTTGGAGGTTGCGGTTGCACAACACATCAGCATTGATTACGAACGTTTACAGTACGGTCGTCAGCTGCGTCAAGTTTGGGGGAGCAAGATCCCAGTCACTGTTTCGAGAAACATCAGCGCTGGTCCTAGGAGCACAGTATCAGCAGTACCATGTCACAACACCAAGTGTTTCACATCACTACAGGGTCACCGCTGACAGCTTCCTCCCAAGTCCTACAGGGTACTACAGCCGGAAGATAACTTTTTCTACGGAGGCACCGGGACCCGCAACGACCGAACCCCCACGTCTGCTAACGATCCAGAATTCCTTTCCAGACCAGGGTTTTTCTCCAGGACCAATTGTACAGACGATGACAGCAGCAAGCTACTCTTTACTGTACAGTCGCATCAAGCCCGGAGAATGTACTATGGTAGAGGACCTGTGGCCAACACTGTTTCTGTTCCAGCAACCGCTGTTTTTCCTTCTACATCTGTATCAGGACAGGGAATCTCAGCCAAGCATTACACAGGGGTATCACTCAGCATCATCCAGGGTTGTCAAGTTGACCTCCGGAATCGACATTGGACAAGATTCCAGCATTTCGGCTTTCTATGGTCTTCGCCTTACAGTCTCGCCGAACACGTCAACTATCACCCAAGGGGACCTGGATGTGGTACTAGGGCATTCTTACGCCCACCATTTGAGCCAGTACAGTAGTCAAGGCCCTGTCCTACAAGACAGCTTCCTGACAGCCTTCACTCCACAATCAGAGCTTCACGCAGTGGAACACAGTTCCCTGACATGGGTGACAGACTGGTCAACCAGATCTTTTCATCCGATCCCGGATTTCGTCATCAAGAACGATTCCACACGTCAGGGACCAGGCGTCCAAAGACTGTACCAGATTCCAGCACTGACAGATTTCGTCGGCCTGCTGGAGGAGAATAGGTTTTTATATCCAGTCAGAGCCCTGTGGCACTCTTTACAGAACCGACCAGGGGTTCCAGCTGTCTTCTTTTCTCATCACTTCTAAACACCCATCGGCTGACATCACTATTTCATGATCACCGTTTGGGTTGAAGAAGACTGCCGACTGGGTTAACCAACTCGCCATCGACGCTCCTCCTCCTTTATGAAGACATCGTCGCACAAGACTAGAGCCAGTGTGACGTCCGGGCCACTTTGGGGAAAACTTATCGTTGAACGATATTGTTGACACCTGCGCTTGGACGATCAATTCAACTTCTGCTGGCTTCTATCTACAGACATGTCTGTACAGACAGATAGGATGACTACGCTGGACCTACAGCTACAGCCCAGTGCATAGTCCACTACTCCTATCAAAAAAAAGGGGGGCGCCGCTCAAGGAAGCAAGATCCCGACAATTCCGTAAGTATAGAAGCAGACCATGTCGGAGACGAAGGGACTTCAAGGCATCACGATGGCATCTGGTTATCTGGCTAAGTATACGAGCAGATGGTCGGAACTCAGTCCACCTCTCGCCGTATTACTTGTAATTCCTTGAACTCCCTACGCCTCTATACGACACGGGAATTATCAGGATATTACTAGGCATATCAGATTTACAAAATCAGAACAAGGCGTGCTCCGCTCAACCCAAAGACCAGACACAAGACCGGCTACCCAACCTCCTCTGTTGGGAGTCTGGCATACATTGATAGCAGGTGAAGATTTGAGCAACAAATATAAAACATTTAAAAACAATGTTAGTATTTGTTATCAAATCAAACCTGCTATCAATCTGATTTGCCCAACCCATCCTCCCCTCTTTGCTCGGCCTTGACACAAAACAGGTCTTGCACAGCATGGAAAAAGAGGAAGGGCATGCGCGGAGAACACGCCACCTAGCGGACGATCGACGAGACGATCAAGGGAGATAATTTCTTTGCAGGAGATCTCCAAAATGGAGGAATTATGGCATACATTGATAGCAGGTTTGATTTGATAACAAATACTAACATTGTTTTTAAATGTTTTATATTTAAATTTACAGGCCTGTGCTGTGATATCTTCTCAGGAAAGCTGTTGCAGGGTACCATAATCAGGAAATAGGTAACCTATGGTAACCTGTAACTGGTGCTTCAGAGTTAAATACATGGTAACAAAATATTATGGCAACCCATAGGGAGTCTTCTGTACCTGGAATTGGGAACCCCCCAGGAGAACGAGGTTTATGTTCGTCATTACAGCGCAGGCCTGACTTTAAGTTGGAAAGTTTCATCCCACAGATTTTTTTCCCCGAGTTATGGGGAAACGTTTGTGTCAGATAGGCTAAATCGGAAAAGTAACAGTTTATTTTTGTTTATAAAAATTTCTTCCACTCTTGCATTAGGAGTTGTAACTGGAACATCCTCAACTGTTTAGGACACACAAAGGCATTTTAGACTGAATTTTCTTAAACATTTTTAATATTTGATGGCTCAAGTTGAAGCTTAAGCTTACATGAAGTTTAACATTTGCAGGGATATGTAGATGACATGATACAAGACGTGGTGGACTGTGTGGCCTGGATTTATGAGAATATTGATGAACACGGTGGAAATAAGGTGATACTTTACATGGTTATTTCTGAACTACAAACAAATGTTATGTAGAATGATTATGTAAATCTATGATCAAATAGGTAGACAGGGTGCGAAATAGCCCTTTGCCCGGTTGCCCAGGGCAACCTTAATTTCCTTTGGGCAACCAAATTCTGCCTAAATTGCAATGCAATTGGATGTGATGGTTGCCCGTGCTTGCTGATGGGCAACTAGTATTTGTTTGTCTATTTCATACTCTGGGTAGATGAATATGGTGAAGAACTTTACATGCAATTCACACAATTTTAACACGCCCACCCAAAATGCGGACATGTTATATGATAGCAGATTCTGTCCGTTCATCCGTCCGTCTGTCCGTCCCCTCGTGTCCGGTCTATATCTGGGACAGTTTTCTATCTACAGTTCCAAATGTTCGCGAGTGGATACCCTAGGCATGCTAGGGGAGACGATGTGTCGCGTACAGAAATTTAGTTCAAAGGTCAAAGTCACTATGACCCCAAAATCAGGAAAAAAAATTAAATCTTTTTTAACCCTCTGCAGTTTTGGCCTCCGGGGTATTGTCATCGTCATGTACGTCCGTTCATCTGTACGTTTAGGCAAACGCTTGAGATACAGTGCCCAAATTGTGGAAAAGTATTTACCTAGTTCAAAGTCGGGACGCCTGCTCGGTCCATATTTTACTGATTTATTTCCCTTTACAGATGTGTTAATTTTTTACTTTGTGTGATATATGCTTGAATGTAACCAACTATATCTGCAGAGCTATGTTTCATACAGCTACTACATTTTGGAAACTCACTTTATGGTTGTATTCTAGAAGCTAACAAGAAATTAGTCTCCTCAACCTTTATTCTACGGAGTTACGCCCTTTGTCAGGTGCAATAATCTCTGATTTTGTGCTGTATGCTTTTATATAACCAGTTATATCTAAGTAACTGTGTTTGGTACAGCTACCAAATTATGATTAAACTTTTTTTCTAGTTATTTATTCCTGATGCCTACAAAAAAGTTAGTCGTCTTGGCCCATATTTTATGGAGTTATGCCCCTTTTTGGATGTAATAATCTCTGGTTTTGTTATATATAGTTGAATGTACAAGTTGTATCAGGCAGATCTGTATTCAGTACAGCTACTAAATATTGGAAACTTATTTATCTAGTTGTATTCTAGAAGCATATAAAAAATTCATCGTCTCAGCCCTTATTTTATGGAGTTATGCCCCTTTTCGGGATATGCTCGAATGTAACCAGTTATATCTGAAGAACTGTATTTGGTACAGCTACCAAATTTTAGAAACTTATCTTTTTGTATTCTAGAAAAAAATACAAAAAAATATTCGTCTCACCCCTTATTTTACAGAGTTTTGTGTGTAATAATCACTGATTTTATGATATATGCTTGAATGTAGCTGTTATACCTGCATAATTAATGATATGCTCTAAAAATGACAATTCTGGACAATTAGCAAATATAGCCATAATATCTTGCACATTCTCTGTATATTTCTCAATTGCTTGGGGGAAGCTGAGGGGCTTCTTAGTGTCATCCTCATGTTTTTTTTGTGTGTTAGAGGATACATAAGAGGAGATAATATCTTGTGCGGGCATATGTTGAAGTAATTTTGCCTTTGTTAAGTTCTTTTTATTGCACGTTTCTTGTGATCACTTGTCATGTTGTCAAAACACAATTTCACCCTACATCGCAGTGCATTCTTGGATATCAATAAAACTGGGATATATACAGGAACAAGCATGCTTTCTCCCCGTTAGGTTTTTATATTGCACTTGAGGGAGACTCAAATTTCTGTATAGCAGCTGTGTTGTTTAGGAGTGACCTGTACTATCTATCAGAAATCTATGATGAATTATGTTGTTATATGTTACAGGACAAGCTCATGTTAATGGGGCACTCTGCGGGAGCACATCTAGCCATGATGGCTGTGTTGGAACTACTTCATGATGAATGGGTTCATGGCATCAAGGTAGATCCTCCCCGTCTGGACTCCATGGACTTGGACGAGCATCACTATGATGGGAGCAACGGCGAACAAAATGGATCAGAAAAAGCTGGCAGCTCTGCTGGCTCTTCGGCATCGTTTGATGTCCTAAACGGAAATGGGGAACAGAAGGGCATAAATGGGAGTGGCATTAATTTAGATGCCGCTAGCTCGAGTTCGTTTGTCGTCTTGAGTAAGGAAGACAGCAAGGATGGGCCAGGTCAATTGTCACGGACAACCAGTCAAATGTCGGAGTCAGCCGAGGTGTTGGACGTAGAGAAAATGGCTGACGTAGGGGTAGAAGAGTCCATTAGTTTACTAGGGGTGGAAGAGTCCATCAGTATATCAGATATAGAAGGTAGTGAAGAATCGGGTCATGAAGTGAGGATGGACATTGAAGAGATGAAAGGCAGTGATACGTCGGACATATCTATAGGTGAGGGTGGTGATGATGATGATGATGATGATGATGATGATGATGATATGTCTAATAAAGACGAAGAAGATTCTGTGATAACAGTGAGGCCTGGAATCATCGACCGACAGCCCACGTTAATAGACCTAGGCAAATGTATCAAAGGTGTAATAGGTAAGCCAATTCACTGATTTGTCAACTCAATGATGTAGTTAATGATTTATTATGTCCCCTCTCCAAATACATGGGGGGGGGGGATTCATATAGGCTGGAATTACTTTATAAATTTATCTGTCCGTCCGTCTGGTCATTTTTTCTGGACAATGTCTCCGCTACTATGGTATCGACAGCTTCAAAACTCACATGGAAGATGCTTAGTACCTTGTAGATGTGCATTTTTTACCCCTTTTGGTGATTTTCCACAGAGTTATGGCCCTTTAGTGATGACATCAATATACGCAATAGTACATTAATGGTTGTCCTGACTGTATCTTCCTTACCAATTGGCAAAGAAGTTCGAAACTTAAGTGGAAGATGCTTGGTATCTTACAGATGTGTTTTTTCCATTTATTTTTCCGAGAGTTAATGACCCTTTATCATCATTATCTATGTATGCTTGTCTGGTCTATATCTCAGCTACTACATATCAACAACTTCAAAACTTACATGGAAAATGCTTAGTAACCAGCAGATGTGCACTTGCATGTTTTTATACGCCTGTGGTGAGACGAGGTCGTAAAATAGGATAGCGAGGTCTGTCCATTCATCCGTTTACTTTCGTAAGCTGTGCCATATCTCCAGTTCAAGGTCAAGGATTGGTACCAGACTTTGGTTATACCTTACCCATGGGACAAAGTGGAACCTTATTCTTTTTAAGATCAAAAGGTCAAAGGTCAACATCATTGTGGCCAAAAATCAATGAATCTTGGAAAACTGTTTACAGTTTATAAGTGTGGATTGTGATGGCGAAGAAGAAGCCTTTTGATTTTTACTCCCTTCAATTTTGCACAAAGGGTTGGTATTGTCTGTGTTGTCCATCCGTCTGTCTGTCCATATTGTTTTATAACACATTCTCTTGAAGGATTATTGTTAGGCTTTCCAAATTCATATAACATAAACAGGTGGCGATGGATCTGAAGCCTACTGAAGATGACTGACCTTGACCTATTTTATCAAGGTCAAATTTTAGTATTTTGGGATTACAGCTGTGCTATTCAAATTGCTTATGGAGTGAGAAACCTTCCCAGTTTGACGGACCAAATTCTAATTAAGCAATATCTCAAGAGATCATGACCCGGCTCTCCAAATTCACACAATAGTAGGCCTACATATACAACTGGCAATAACTAGACTCATAATTTTTTTCCCTTCATGTTTTAGTTTCTACAGTCAAAGTGTGTACGTATATTGCGTGTATATAATGAATCCCATAAGGCTTTTGTTACCTCTTTTGATGATTTTGCACAGATTTATGGCCCTTTATCGATGACATTAATACATGCTATAGTACATAGTTCTCTGGTCTGTATCTCTCTTACAAAGTGTTGAAGTCCGAACTTACATGAAAGATGCTTAGTACCTTGTAGATGTGCCGTTACAGTGAATGGATCATTTTGGTGCATTTTGGTTCTGCACTCCATGCTATTCAATTAGATAACTCTGTGACTGATTTACAAGTTCTAGTAGTACAAAGTTTATCTATGATGTTTTTTTTTTCTCTCAGGGTTAGCGGGTGTCTATGATATTGGAGAACATTATGTTTATCAGAGCAGTTGGGGAGAAGAGGACAGCTCCCCCATGTCACGGGCCATGTATGGGGAGGATCACTTTGACCGATTCTCACCTTCCCTCATAGTAAAGAATCTCACCAGGAGTGTGCGGTAAGCAATATTGTACTAATGGACACATAATTTCACAACTTCATCATTTATCTCATAATCTGTACTCTGCATGTATTCACTTCACCTGGGCTCCAGTCTTATTTGATATTTTGGTTTTACTTGTTATCAGATAAATTCAGTTGATGCTAGAATTTGGATTAAATGTTGCCATCCATAGCTGTTTTTAGGAAGAAACGGAGTTCATATGCCTCCTGGAAATTCCTTAAAACTCCTGGAATTAATTGCTTGCATTGCAAGTCATGGAAATTTAAAAAAAATAAAGCTAAACCCCTGGAAAGTCCTAGAAGAACTACACTTTCGTCTTCTGGGAGAAGCAGAGGTCTGATGTCACACGTTACTGTGCCAAAATTTGTTCCTGAAATTGTTTGATTTGCTCATCTTTGTTGCGAGTTACTGTACTAAGCACCCCTGGAAAATTAGAATTATTGACCTGGAAAATCTTGGGAAACTCCTGGAATTTACCCCTGCTGTCAACTTCCAAACAGGGTTATCTCCCCTTCTGCCAGTTGATCGACCCTGCTGTCATTCACTTTACATTTAGCCCTGTACCAAAACATCATGTCGCAAAACCTGAATCTTTACCAGCCAAACAGTCCTTATCAGCATACTAAATACTGAGATATTCAACTTTGCAGACATGAATGTGCGTGATCATGAATTGATTCCGAAAAACAAATATTGCTAATTTGTTTTCAGACAAACGACCGTTAGCTATGGAGTGTTGTTTTTGATGAACAGTAATTTAATTATCGGTAGTGACTGATTGTTGGTTTTCTTTTGTCTGCCAAATCCCCCAAATGCGCTGCAGTTGATTAATTCTGGTTAATTCAAGCTGTTGCGATACGGAGCAGTTCGGATGATCTCCCACTTTTAATCTTTGTTATTGGCTACATGGCTTGGTGAAGACCCACTATGTGGAGAACGCTAGGGCATTTTTTCGCTCTGTATAAGTGAATGATGGCAGGGTCGATCGACTGGCAGAAAGGGAGATAACCCTGTTTGGAGGTTGGTTGCCCTGCTGTAAGTTTATGAACCCTGGAAGTAAATATTTATAGATGTTAAACTTTTGGTATATTTTAGGTTACCAGTGATGGTACTAGGTCATGGGTCCAAAGATCAAACAGTGCCAATGCGATCAAGTACGGGTTTTGCGGAGGAATTGAGTGACATATTTGCTGATGTGACAGTTAAAATAATCCCGGACTGTGGTCACTTAGACATCTGTCTAGACATGATGGATATTAGCAGGAAATATTATGATGCAGTTATGAACATCGTCATGGAAACTGGACAGAAAATATTTTGATACCAACATATGATAGGTTACTTCCCTGAGTTAGTTTTATACATCCGAGTTATTCTGCTTATTTATAAGAATGTTTTCTCCGTGAAAAAGAAAGAAAGTATGACATCAGAGTGGTATAAGGTTTCCTGGTTTCAACATTCCGATCAGTATATACAGTGGTATAAGGTATGAGAAGTGCTACAACCTGCATGTACGAAAAAGTATATTTTACAATACTCGTCCTAGATACATTTTAGGCTGTTGATGATCACAATAATGCATGTGGAGTTTGTTTGTCCATAATTGACTGACTGGATTTACTTTATTTTTGAACAAGAGATAATTTCTAGAAACATGGGAAGTGTATATTACAACTCCAATTGTTTAAAACTGTTTATACTGTATGGGATTTCAGCAAAAGAAAGTACTGTCTAACCCACAGGCCCTCAAAACCAGAGTTTTGGGGGGTGTGGGTGGTGGTATTAGCGCTGTTCCATTTAAAAAGGTATGAGAGGGGAGGAAGGCACTCAATATATTATTCTATGGGTCATGGGAGGAATTCCCTTCAATCCATGTTACAACATTGGGAAGGCCAATAAAATTTCTATGGGTGGTGGGGTATCATTCGAAGCTGCCTTCCGCCCCTCTCATACCTTTTTAAATGGAACAGCCCTTAGGGTGAAGTGTCGAAATATGAGGTCTCTATACATAACCCCATGCTTTATATAAATCCACATCAAGGTGTGAAACGCACTTTGGGTGAAACGAGAAATAAACGGTTTACATGTACCTCCAAACAAAATACATCAGCATATTCTACAAGTGTCACTCTACTATATATTCCCGTTGTCAAATTAGTAAATTTGTGCAATTTTATACCTTTGCCAGGCGATTCAAAATCCAACGCCATTGTCCGTGCATCATGGCCGGCTTCTTTCTCAATTCTGATTGGTTAGTGTGTGACCTCTTTGCCGGAGGCGTGTCGCGACTGATCAATCAGAATTGAGAAAGAAGCCGCTCATGATCTTGGTGTGCAAGGATGAACGGACAGTGGTGTTGGATTTTAATTCACCCGGCAAAGGTATAAAATTTACTAGTTTGATGACGGGAATATATAGAGTGACACTGATGATGTATTTTGTTTGGAGGTAAACCGTTTATTTCTCATTTCACCCAAAGTGCATTTCACACCTTGGTGTATTTTTATATAAAGCATGGGGTTATGTATAGAGACCCAATATTTTGAGGGCCTGTGGTCTAACCTCTCGAAAACTCTGTTATTGGGGGACTAAATCTGAACCTCCTTATAGACAATCTGATATTCACTGTCGCGATCTAAGGTCGGTGGTATGAAAATCTGTTTCTGTTGAGTAATGACGTCAGTTTCACTTTTACACAATTATTTTTAAAGAAAGTTTTCTGGGATATTTGTTTGAAAAATATCTGAATATCTGTTAATATCAGGGACGGTGGAACAGAGGAGGTGGGGGCCATGGCCTCCCCCCCAATATTTTCAGTGAAAAAAATGGCACAAAACAAAACAAAAACAAGGCAGAGGAAGATGAAAAACTGATGGGGTAAAGCAAAAAAAAAAAAAATATTGAATGCAGATTTTATTTTCCAATAAGCATGAGGGGCATCTCAGTCACATTCATAATCTGGCTCTCTGTTCGGCTTCCCAACAAATATATAATATCTGTGTTATTGACATGCTCAAAGCTTAATGTACCTTTCGATTGAAATGATATATACGTAAAATCATGCACAGTGAAGACCAAAAAGTCTGTGACAGTCCGCCAATCTGTCTAAAACTTCGTGATACAATCCTACACAAATTTGCCATTGGTTCATTTGCAGGGTTCACAACAACGTCGACATACCGAACGACTCGAACATGGAATACTCTAATATGTGTATAGTTTTATATTTCCAGAATATTCATTCAATTCCATGTCAGTTAGGTTTCATAATATAGATCATAGCTAATACTGAACAAAAAGGAAGGAAAACGTTCAATGTTTTGGCCTACAATTACGATGTTATTATGGACGCGAATTTACGGACGTCAGCTCAAAAATCTGCATGATCGTGCTGAACTTGTCACTCGATAAATATGCTCGACTTCCTCGAATAAAATTAGACGCCTTTATCAGGGTAGAGGAGATTTTCTGACATCATACACTGCATTTTATGGAAACTGATGAGATATCAAAGTTAATACACGGTAATAAATACGATCACTACGACCACGGCGAAGCGGTCCGCCATTTTGGATTCTCCGTGAAAGTCGGCGCGACATTTAATTCGAACACTCGCGTTTTTCTAGAATTCGCTCAACAAATAATTCGAAAGTAGCCAATTTTTGGAGTGCTGAGTTTCATCACTACATCGCGAATTAATAAGGAAATTACCGTATTTAATATTTAAATTATATATACTTCCTAACATCATCATTTGTTTGAAGGCGAATATTTAAAAAAAAATGTTGTGACAAACAACAAAACAAATTGAGTTTAAACAGATGAAGATTTCTGGTTCATTGCTCGGAAATACGCTAGAATGCGCCTCCCGCCATCTAAGATTGCTGGAGCTTCCGGGGCCTGGGCAGTCCCTGGACCCTCACCTATTTGTGCTGTGGTAGTGGCCCCTCCAATCATCAATTGCTTCCGCCGTGCCTGAATATGTTCCACATATGAACCAATAACTCTAGAATAATTATGTAAACTAATTATGCCCCCCCTCTAACTAGAGGGGGGGGGCATATAGTGATCGCTTTGTCCGTCCGTCTGTCTGTCCGTCTGTCCGTCCGAATTTCTTGTCCGGGCAATATCTCGGTTAATATTTGATGGACAGGATTGAAACTTGCATGGAATGTGGCCAGTGGCTCATAGTTGTGCAGCGTAGAGTTTTTTCCGAGTTCGGATATAATTTTCAAGAGTTATGGCCCTTTTTCTGAAATCTCTGTGAATGGAACTTGTCCGGGCTGGATCTTGGTTAATATTGTATGGACAAGTATGAAATTTGCATGATATGTGGTCAGTGACCCACAGTTGTGCAGCATAAAGTTTCTCCACGTTTCGCTTGTATTTTCAAGAGTTATGGCCCTTTGTTCCTGAATTCTTCGTGAATTGGGACTTGTCCGGGCTGGATCTCGGTTAATATTGTATGGACAATTATGAAATTTGCAGGATGTGTGGTCAGTGCCCTGTAGTTGTGCAGCGTGAAGTTTCTCTGCGTTTCGCATATATTTTCAAGAGTTATGGCCCTTTTTTCTTCAAATCTTTGTGAATTGGAACTTGTCCGGGCTGGATCTCGGTTAATATTGTATGGACAATTATGAAATTTGCAGGATATGTGGTCAGTGCCCTGTAGTTGTGCAGCGTGAAGTTTCTCCACATTTCGCTTATATTTTCAAGAGTTATGGCCCTTTTTTCTTCAAATCTTTGTGAATTGTGATTTGTAGGGCCCGATCTCGGTTAATATTGTATGAACAAGTACGAAATTTGCATGATATGTGGTCAGTGACCCATAGATGTGCAGCGTGAAGTTCTCTGTTTTCGGTTATATTTTCAAGAGTTATGGCCCTTTGTTTAAACCTAAGTGAATGGGATATATTTATTTGTCCAAGCTGGATCTCAGTCCATAACCGATTTGAACCAGGAAAATATCTATATTATATGTTATTCTACATTCCAAAGCAAACAACACAGGTCCTGAAGTATGAAATTGCCCCAAAAACAGTGAATTGGGTGCAAAATTCAAAGTTCACTGATCGCTTCATAATTTCACCACAATATACTCCCAAGGAATGTAGGTCTCATGACCAGGTCACATTTTCGGATTTGGCGAAAGCCCTGGCGACCATCTTGCATCGAAGAATCGTATTATCACTTGTTGCTTGATACTTGGAATATGTATTATGTGAGGCATGGCAAAAAAGTGACTGAAACAGAATTTTTATAATTATCCAAATTAGGCCTCCACCAACCAATAAAGAACAGAACAATGGCGGGGCAGTGTCGGATTAAAGTGGAAGGGGGGGGCATACAATTGAGCAATCTCTGATTGCTTCCTTCCTGCGTTGCTAGGGCCTTCGATACTTAATGCAGCTCTAGTTGAAAAAGGGAGATGAAACTGTTTCCAAATTAGGCTATACACTGCTCCTTTATTTCTCGGTGCTGTATCCCAACTATATCTATGAGATATTGGACTTAATGGATATTAGCAGGAAATATTATGATGCAGTTACGAATATCGTCATGGAGACTGGACAGAAAATATTTTGATACCAACATACCTGATTTTATCCAGTAAACTGATTTATGTTTTGTTTCAATGGGGTAGATGGCAATCCCTCATTTAATTCAATCAGAGGAAGTGGAATTTTCTATCATAAATTCTGGGGTAATCAAAATCTGGGGGTAATCAACAATTTGTCAAAATGGTCCGAAATCATTATGGATTTTCAATTATTTCCTTGTTATTTCAATGAATTTAGAGAGTGACCAAATTTATTAGATTGGCCGATTGAATTTGTCCCCAAATAGAGGGTGATTGAATTTTGTCCCCAAATAGAGGGTGATTGAATTTTGTCCCCAAATAGAGGGTGATTGAATTTTGTCCCCAAATTGAGGGTGATTGAATTTTGTCCCCAAATAGAGGGTGATTGAATTTTGTCCCCAAATAGAGGGTGATTGAATTTTGTCCCCAAATAGAGGGTGATTGAATTTTGTCCCCAAATAGAGGGTGATTGAATTTGTCCCCAAATAGAGGGTGATTGAATTTTGTCCCCAAATTGAGGGTTATTGAATTTTGTCCCCAAATAGAGGGTGATTGAATTTTGTCCCCAAATAGAGGGTGATTGAATTTGTCCCCAAATAGAGGGTGATTGAATTTTGTCCCCAAATTGAGGGTGATTGAATTTTGTCCCCAAATAGAGGGTGATTGAATTTTGTCCCCAAATAGAGGGTGATTGAATTTTGTCCCCAAATAGAGGGTGATTGAATTATTTTGTCCCCAAATTGAGGGTGATTGAATTTGTCCCCAAATAGAGGGTGATTGAATTTTGTCCCCAAATAGAGGGTGATTGAATTTTGTCCCCAAATTGAGGGTGATTGAATTTTGTCCCCAAATAGAGGGTGATTGAATTTTGTCCCCAAATAGAGGGTGATTGAATTTTGTCCCCAAATAGAGGGTGATTGAATTTTGTCCCCAAATAGAGGGTGATTGAATTTGTCCCCAAATAGAGGGTGATTGGTTTTAGGACAAAATTAACAATTTATTAGGACAAAATTCAATCAATAGAGGGTGATTGAATTTTGTCCCCAAATAGAGGTGATTGAATTTGTCCCCAAATAGAGGTGATTGAATTTGTCCCCAAATAGAGGGTGATTGAATTTGTCCTCAAATAGAGGGTGATTGAATTTTGTCCCCAAATAGAGGGTGCATTGAATTTTGTCCCCAAATAGAGGGTGATTGAATTTTTGTCCCCAAATAGAGGGTGATTGAATTTGTCCCCAAATAGAGCGTGATTGAATTTGTCCCCAAATGAGGGTGATTGAATTTTTGTCCCCAACAGAGGGTGATTGAATTTTTGTCCCCAAATAGAGGGTGATTGAATTTGTCCCCAAATTGAGGGTTATTGAATTTTGTCCCCAAATAGAGGGCATTGAATTTTGTCCCCAAATAGAGGGTGATTGAATTTTGTCCCCAAATAGAGGGTGATTGAATTATTTTGTCCCCAAATTGAGGGTGATTGAATTTGTCCCCAAATAGAGGGTGATTGAATTTTGTCCCCAAATAGAGGGTGATTGAATTTTGTCCCCAAATTGAGGGTGATTGAATTTTGTCCCCAAATAGAGGGTGATTGAATTTTGTCCCCAAATAGAGGGTGATTGAATTTTGTCCCCAAATAGAGGGTGATTGGAATTTTGTCCCCAAATAGAGGGTGATTGAATTTTTGTCCCCAAATAGAGGGTGATTGGAATTTGGTCCCCAAAGAGAGGTTATTGAATTTTGTCCCCAAATAGAGGGTGATTGAATTTTGTCCCCAAATAGAGGGTGATTGAATTTCTTGTCCCCAAATAAGGTGATTGAATTTGTCCCCAACAGAGGGCATTGAATTGTCCCCAAATAGAGGGTGATTGGATTTGTCCCCAAATAGAGGGTGATTGAATTTTTGTCCCAAATAGAGGGTGATTGAATTTTGTCCCCAAATAGAGGGTGATTGAATTTTGTCCCCAAATAGAGGGTGATTGAATTTTGTCCCCAAATAGAGGGTGATTGAATTTTGTCCCCAAATAGAGGGTGATTGAATTTGTCCCCAAATAGAGGGTGATTGAATTTTGTCCCCAAATTGAGGGTTATTGAATTTTGTCCCCAAATAGAGGGTGATTGAATTTTGTCCCCAAATAGAGGGTGATTGAATTTTGTCCCCAAATAGAGGGTGATTGAATTTTGTCCCCAAATAGAGGGTGATTGAATTATTTTGTCCCCAAATTGAGGGTGATTGAATTTGTCCCCAAATAGAGGGTGATTGAATTTTGTCCCCAAATAGAGGGTGATTGAATTTTGTCCTCAAACTTGGGGTGATTGAATTTTGTCCTCAGACTTGGGGTGATTGAATTTTGTCCTCAGACTTGGGGTGATTGAATTTTGTCCTCAGACTTGGGGTGATTGAATTTTGTCCTCAAACTTGGGGTGATTGAATTTTGTCCTCAAACTTGGGGTGATTGAATTTTGTCCTCAAACTTGGGGTGATTGAATTTTGTCCTCAAATTTGGGGTGATTGAATTTTGTCCTCAAACTTGGGGTGATTGAATATTGTCCTCAAACTTGGGGTGATTGAATAATTTTGTCCTCAGACTTGGGGTGATTGAATTTTGTCCTCAGACTTGGGGTGATTGAATTTTGTCCTCAGACTTGGGGTGATTGAATTTTGTCCTCAAACTTGGGGTGATTGAATTTTGTCCTCAGACTTGGGGTGATTGAATTTTGTCCCCAAATAGAGGGTGATTGAATTTTGTCCCCAAATAGAGGGTGATTGAATTTTGTCCCCAAATAGAGGGTGATTGAATTTGTCCCCAAATAGAGGGTGATTGAATTTTGTCCCCAAATAGAGGGTGATTGGATTTGTCCCCAAATAGAGGGTGATTGAATTTTGTCCCCAAATAGAGGGTGATTGAATTTTGTCCCCAAATAGAGGGTGATTGAATTTGTCCCCAAATAGAGCGTGATTGAATTTGTCCCCAAATAGAGGGTGATTGAATTTTGTCCCCAAATAGAGGGTGATTGAATTTTGTCCCCAAATAGAGGGTGATTGAATTTTGTCCCCAAATAGAGGGTGATTGAAGTTTGATAGGGGGATTGAATTGTTAGAGGGATTAACATAAAATGCATTCTAGTCCATCAATCAAGCCTATAAGCTGCACTATTTTTGTTGTTTACCCGATATGAGAGGAGTTATCACAGAAGTTGTCTAAACCAGTTCTTGCCAGGATTGAGTCGAAGTTGTGATTGTTACAGTATGTCTGGATTTTATATTGGTAGAAGAATGTGTTTTTTTTTACCAACATCACTTTTTCTGCATCCATTGCCATAGTATTAAGAGTTGAATTGATGGTAATCCCTCTAATAATTCAATCCCCCTATCAAAATTCAGTCACACAAACTTTGGGCAAAAAATTCAATTGGTGGTTTGATCACCCTCTAAAATCATTGACACAACAAAGAAATAATGGATTATATGCACGATTTTGAACCATTTGGTCAACTTCCTGTCCTAATAAATTTGATCATCCCTAGATTTTGGGGTGGGAAATTAGGTTTCCTGTGGATTACTGTAATATGCAAATTTCATCTATTTAGATAAGTTTTGAGAAAATGGCAAAAGTAATTTGTAATAGTAACTAACTTTATACATTGCAATCCAAGATTGTCATTAAGATTTTGATTCTCAGAAGCTTTTGGACATCCCCCCCCCCCCCGCCCAATCCCTTACATTGCACATCTGGGTGAAGTTGTGAATTTTCATGATTTATTAAGTGCTATAATTTCACATACTGTTTTAATTTTAATCCAACCACAGCAAGTGTAAATATTGCCTTTTTTTAACCAACAGTGAATAAAGGTTGTACATACGACATTGTTATTGTTGTCATTCGAAAGAAAATTCTCTGCATGTAATTCTTGATGAAATGTGGGATACAATACTAAACCTATGTCCCAGATCAAATGCAGGTAAGCCTATGAAATAGAATCTTCATTTTGCCAGATAAAACCTTAAGGTGGTTCATGCCTCAAACAACGTTGGCGACGTCATTTCCCCTGTAATAACTCTTCCAATGTGATATATCACCTTTCTGATACGAGACGTTATCAGTGGAGGTGGTTTCCTAGGCTGAAAATGCAATTTCCAACGTCGTACAGTTCGATAAAATATATAATTCATATAAAAGTTTTGTATTTATATTCAACTTTCGAGGGTTTTTGAGATCCGTTGAAGTTTCTCTATACAAGGTAAACAATACCTATGGATATATATCCGTATGCTTTGACTTCATTGCCATTGTTACAAGTGCAGAAAACTGATTTTTCATGATTTTGACAAAAACGGCTGATATTCGCGGATATGTACAAAAAAATCTAGATGAAGACCAACTTTTTGTTTTATCTTTTACTACTGATCAACACCCTAGCTACCCACAGCAAAAATATTAGGGTTGGTCACCGGACAAAGTTTTGAGGTATGAACCACCTTAAATGGGGCAACAGAGTGACCAACTTCTGAGTAAATCTTACAGGGACAGCCAGAGATTTCTGCTTGATGCATTTCTGCAGTGACAAAATCTTACAGACTTCGACTTTGTGAAATCTTACTGGGATGGACATTTGCTTCATGGAATCTTAAGCGACAGACTTCTGTTGGATATCTCCCAGAGAATCCTGCTTTTGTAATGTCTTACAGAGACAGACTTCTGTTAGATATCTCCCAGAGAATCCTGCTTTTGTAATGTCTTACAGGGATGAACTTCTGTTAGATATCTCCCAGAGAATCCTGCTTTTGTAATGTCTTACAGGGATGAACTTCTGTTGGATATCTCCCAGAGAATCCTGCTTTTGTAATGTCTTACAGGGATGAACTTCTGTTAGATATCTCCCAGAGAATCCTGCTTTCGTAATGTCTTACAGGGATGGACTTCTGTTAGATATCTCCCAGAGAATCCTGCTTTCGTAATGTCTTACAGGGATGGACTTCTGCTGGATATCTCCCAGAGAATCCTGCTTTCGTAATGTCCTACAGGGATGGACTTCTGTTAGATATCTCCCAGAGAATCCTGCTTTTGTAATGTCTTACAGGGATGAACTTCTGTTAGATATCTCCCAGAGAATCCTGCTTTTGTAATGTCTTACAGGGATGAACTTCTGTTAGATATCTCCCAGAGAATCCTGCTTTTGTAATGTCTTACAGGGATGAACTTCTGTTAGATATCTCCCAGAGAATCCTGCTTTTGTAATGTCTACAGGGATGAACTTCTGTTAGATATCTCCCAGAGAATCCTGCTTTTGTAATGTCTTACAGGGATGAACTTCTGTTAGATATCTCCCAGAGAATCCTGCTTTCGTAATGTCTTACAGGGATGGACTTCTGTTAGATATCTCCCAGAGAATCCTGCTTTCGTAATATCTTACAGGGATGGACTTCTGCTGGATATCTCCCAGAGAATCCTGCTTTCTCAATGTCTTAGAGATGAACTTCTGCTGTATATCTCCCAGAGAATCCTGCTTTCGTAATGTCTTACAGGGATGGACTTCTGTTAGATATCTCCCAGAGAATCCTGCTTTCGTAATGTCTTACAGGGATGGACTTCTGTTAGATATCTCCCAGAGAATCCTGCGTTCGTAATGTCTTACAGGGATGGACTTCTGCTGGATATCTCCCAGAGAATCCTGCTTTCGTAATGTCCTACAGGGATGGACTTCTGTTAGATATCTCCCAGAGAATCCTGCTTTCGTAATGTCCTACAGGGATGGACTTCTGTTAGATATCTCCCAGAGAATCCTGCTTTCTCAATGTCTTACAGGGATGAACTTCTGCTGGATATCTCCCAGAGAATCCTGCTTTCGTAATGTCTTACAGGGATGAACTTCTGCTGGATATCTCCCAGAGAATCCTGCTTTCGTAATGTCTTACAGGGATGAACTTCTGCTGGATATCTCCCAGAGAATCCTGCTTTCTCAATGTCTTACAGGGATGGACTTCTGTTGGATATCTCCCAGAAAATTCTGCTTTCAGGATATCTTAAAGGGATGGACTTCTGCTGATTTTGTAATATCAACACAGGGCTGGACTTCTGCTGGACATATCCCAGAGACTCCTGCTTTCATGATATCTCACAGGGATGGACTCCTGCTGGATATCTCCCAGAGACTCCTGCTTTCATGATATCTTGCAGTGACAGACTTCTGCTGGATATCTTCCAGAGACCCCTGCTTTCATGGTATCTTACAGGGATGGATTCCTAGTCGAATAGTAGAGGAACGGACTTCCAATCTAATCTTAATGAATCGACTTTCAATCTAATCTAAATTCTGCTCAATGAAATCTACATTGACAGATTAGCTTAATAAAATTTTTACTGCTGTAGGAATTTTCACAGCCCTGGATTGTTTCCACCCTCAGTCAGTTTTGGCCCAGTGGTATTGTCCTGTACTTCCATCAGATAAAAACGTTTCCATACTTTGGAAGTCTCAACACCACTTGGCAGTTACGCCCTATTTCATACATCTGTACCTGATTTCACGATATATTCTTGATTTCTACAATATCTGCAGAATTGGGGTTGGTACAGCCTCCAAAGGACAAGATGCGATATAGCGAGGAATTGACCCCCATAAGGTGCATCTGAATGCCAACTTTTTGTTGTATACTCAGCAAAATTACAAGGCATCAATTGATTTAGGGTATTTTTTGCAAATTCCATTTTAAGGGGAAAAAATTGTTTCTGTAAATGTATGAAGATCGAACAGCATCAGTCCCGGCCTGGGTTAGAGTCCTGCTGGTGCATGTGTGAAAGTTTGGCATTTACTTGATGATGGGCGGTGGTTCTCTCTGGGTACTCTGGCTTCCTCAACCAACCAAACTGTTGCCATAAGAGTTAAATATGAACCTTGAGTGCGACATTAAACCAAATCGAGTCACATTAAGCGACATACATGAAAACATGTTTACTACTCAGTCTGTGTGAAGTGTGCTTGAAATACTATGTTAGTTACGGTAAGCGATCCATATATACGATCATCTTTCAATTTACGATCGACCCCATTTTTTCGGGAGATTTACGATCGGATATTCTAACTGATTTACAATCACCCACAAATTCTAAAATGGGACGAACTAACTTAAATTCGATCGCACACGGTCGGCAGTAGCTAGAATGAATATGAACAGATACGCAACATTATGCGCGAGATCGGCAGTATCGACGCATACGCAAAATGGAGTTGTTAATGTGACCTAAACCAAAACACGTGTAAAACATAATAATTGCGCGAGTGTCAAATTATTTCTATTATATTAAAAACGATAGACATATTCTTTTTGCGAATTCAAGAAACGAACGTGTGACGGTCTTGCAAATATTGTGAAAAATTATGCTGAGACCAATAGCCGCTCACTGCGGGAATTAAATGGTTGCCGATTTGTTCTTTAACTAAGGGAGCGTGTAAAACCTAGAGTGGTGTGTCCGATGTCTGCGATTTTGTTTAATAAACGGATGATATATGGAAGGACAATGATAGAAATGTTTCTCTGTTCGGGGCCTACTTATCCCCGTCACGGCTTCAGTGTTTTGTCGCCACCTGGAGATATGTTAAATTATCTGAAATCGTTGAATGTTGTAAAATAGAGAGCTGTTAATTGATCTTTGTTTCTATAAGAAAATACGTGTGTTGGCTTCTTTTGTTTCAAGTCATTTTCGCTGGCTATCCAAAATCCGCCGTTGATACCGGCCGGTTCGATAAAAATGCTGTTGTCGACCTTTCAATTCAGCGCTCGTGAAAGATCACAATGCTACATAAGATATTCCATTCCTTTTCTTCCGATAAAAGCCTTCAAAGCCAAGATAGAACAAGTTTGAATGAGGGTGTTGTGAAAATTATATACGGAACAAACAGGCTCCACACATTAACACCAAAACCCCCTTCAATTGCCTCTTGCTGGTGAATAGCGCTTCAGAAGGGGCAAGGTATTCCCCAGGCAGTCAGTTCTGTGTTGTTTACACACGATCTCATTTGCATATGAATAAGTGTCATTTCTAGTCTGGGTGAAACTTGTATGCTGCACGTGACTCTTATGTGGCCTTGCCTGTTTCACTCTAAATTTCATGCAGTCCAGATTCCCTCTGTGGCCTATAGTATTGGACCCTTCTATCTTGATTTAACAGGGAGTACTACAGTGGAATTCCCTCTGCTGGTAACCTAACCATCCCGCACACCCCTATCCTGACTTTGGGTTCTTCCATTTGATGTAGTTTTCTCTGGAGGACAAGCTGTGAAGCGTGGCAAGACTATTAAAACAAATATGCTGTACAGGAAATTCACAGCTGGACATGCTAAAAATAAACTAAACACACCTCCAGGTAAATGTGAACACAGATTGTTACACTGAATGATGAGAGGAGTCCGGACTCAAAACAATGTAGCCATTGACAATTTAAATATCAAAGGAGAGCCTGTCAAGGCTTGGATTTCAGTTAGAAATCAAGGGGCTCTGAGGGGTTATACTATTACGCCGTGCGATGTGAATTAGTAGCGGTGAAGAAATCTGATGCAATGAAGCACACACCTTACAACTTGATATACCCGAGAACGGCAACCGACTTTGAGCTCTCCCCCTTTCTGGGCCTCCTGAGCACTCGGTCCACGTGGGATACACAGAGCAGGTCAGACAGGACAATAGGGGTCAGGTAGGGGTTTAGCATATACGGTTGACAATAGGTTAACATTCGCGATCAACATCCGTCGAATGCCATATATCAAATTTGTTATATAAATGTCATACACAAATACGTAATATAATAATGTGTGGGTTGATATCATAACGAAGTCCTTATTCGTCTATCAAATTTCTTCAAATTACGAACATTTTAAGGAGCTTAATTCACCAAATTGTTCACCCGATTAATGTATCATTCTTTATGATATTTTGTCACATCGGACTTTTAATAAAACCAAATCAGTATGGTGAAATTTCTTTGTCGAAGTTTAATATTATATAGTTCATCTCGTTTTCTTCCAAAAAATAACAAATTTATCTTATTAATGTACAATGCAATGACTATAATGATCGCGGCAATTTTTACGTTGTGAACTAGGGGAGATAATCGGATATATCATGCTTTTCTCTCACTTCCGCGATCTAATGTTTTCGATCGAGCCGATTTTTCTCGTCATTGCAGAGGGGCATACGATCCAATTTTTACGATCAAGCATCGATTTTGGGACTAAAAAATCACTTCCGGCGATCGAATATTTGGATCGCTTACCGTAATGCAGTTTACAGCACACCCTCCTGAAATATTAAATTTGGAAGATTGATCTCCCTTATATGGAGCTTCACAAAAATGTCCACAGCTTTATCTCAATCTACATGGAAACCATGGTGAATGTTCATCAGCGCTAGAGCGGACAATCTGTGTGTGCCCATCATGGGTCTATCTGTCATGTATGGTACATAAATCCCTTACAACATGGGGACTACGTGTGGGTAACCATTCAACCAAGTATTGAAAAGGAGCAAGTATATTGCACACATACTGTACCCGATTGACGGTATAGTACAGGACGGACCTACCCATCATGGCTTGCAACCAAGTTCGCAGGCTCCGAAGTATGGAAAAGCTTCTTTCACACTCGCAAGAGGTTACTGGAAGGGTACATGCCATTTTCAGGAGGATGTACAGGTTGAATGAACATCTAGGAATACTGTTGTCCTGAAAGCCTGCTTGCAAATAGTCGGTTAAGTTAGGTCTGATGGAAAACGGTGCGATTGCAACCCCTGGTTACGCCAATACACTATGGTGCCTTAGCATGCCTCGATGCTGAAAATAGCGCGGCTGAGAGTTGAAAAAAATCTCCAAGTTTTAAGCTGGTTACATCTTTAAGACTTCACGATGGTCTGGATTTTTGAAGTTGTGTATTGAGACAGGGTAACATTTTGCAATAGCGATAATATAACTAGAACGTGATTTTATAGGGTGTTATATTTGTTTTATCGCCTGACATTACTAATTTGCGGTCCAACAGTCATTACCGGCACAAGTGCTGCTGATTATTGATGGACGGCAGATAATAAAAGTAGAACGTGCCGTCAAAATCATGTGATTTTATTACAAGATTTCAATATGTTTTTCGTTAAGTTCTTTCGATAGTGCATGTGAATTCAGCTCTCCGACTTGCTCATTTCCATGTGTTTTCCATTTTTTTTTTTTGTCGTCCGACAAGGAAATCACATAATCGTGGTGAAAGCACAGAACATAGCACTGGCATCATATATATGTCTGTGTCAAGTGTCAGGCCGATATTCGGCAGGAAGTCTGATATATGAAGTTTTATGATATGCAAAAATTAGGGATATCCTACAGAGAACGTCCTGGTAACTGGTATTAATAACACGTATTCGAATAATCTCATTCACAAAAGGCAGAAGACGGATTACAGTGTATTTCATTCGATTTTATTGCTAAAACCTTTGTAGACTGACATCATTTATTTTCCTCTATTTCAACACTGCAGCACGGTGTCGACATTCTAATTTTTTTTTCTTCACATATCTCGGCTCATTTAATTACATTGCCCAGAAAGGTGAATATCAGATAGGACCCATGCCACCAGTGTAAGGGATATTTATGCTAGTTCAAATCAACATCACACCAATCAAATCAAGAACAAAACAGGTCTTTGGAATTAACTCTGTACAGAATCGCAATGAAAATTGAAATGACAGGAATAAAGAAATTTAGAAGATTACAGTCATTTATATTGGATCACCACGATCGCAGGACACGACAAATGTTGTTCACGAAACTGGGGTGTCCTGTGAATGTTTTGAAATCAGAAGCAGAGGTTTTGAAGATGTACACAATATGGTTTCGCAAATTTTTTATTTTTTTTTTAATGTCAAATCATAAACTAAGTTCTTCAGGACCACCATTCCAGGCTTGCAATGTAAAGATTAACATCACCTATCCTCACAGTTTGCATAATGACCCAGAAATTACTTTCAAGTTAAGTACAGTACTCAAGTGTGAAGCGCACTGTAAACAGCTGAATGAGCTCATCGACCTCGTCAATCCAGAAAGATTAAAGTGTAACCGGTAATTTTGCAAGTGCAAGGAATTTATAATGTTATATTATTCACATTGTTATCTTGAATATGACGTACACTTACACGAGTACCACAGTTACACATTAAGCTTGGGCTGCAATAGGCTACTACATAAATTTGAGATGCATGTATTATTCATGCAACAGGTTTTTCTTTGAAGTTTTCAAATGGCCAAAGATGTATAATATTTAGAGCCTTTGCACCACTGCATTTCACTTCCAACAAAAAACAAATCGGCAAGCGAATTAAAATAGTTCAGCTTGAGTTTAACCAGGTTAATCGGATTGACTTGTCGAGCAAAAAATTCATCTTCACGATGGAACAGACTTAACCCAGAAACTCAGAGGAATTGGAGACCCTGCCCCATAAAGGCCCATCAAACAAACAAAAGAAAATCACAAAAGAGTGTTTACAGATTCTATACAAACTGACATTACTTTAAATGAAATCTAGAGTCCAACACACGAGACTTCCTGTATTTCAACTTCTTTATTTACCTGACATGACATGTAGCTATATGTGAATAAAGAAGTTGAAATTTAGCAAGTCTGATGTGTTATTGTTACACATGAACAATCCAACGGTCAAAACCAAAACACTTAAAAAGTCCAGAGTCCCACTTCATTTTATGCAGATAAAAGTTTGCTGAAAACCTCACGAATATACAGAATATAGAATATATGTATATTTGTTTTTCTTTAACGACAAGACTAAAACTTAGGACAGTTATTATAATATCACGATTACCTCGGTCATCACGATCACACACATTCAACCAATGGCTCCATGTCCACTAATTCTCTCTTTCAATTTATTATGGAATGCAAGCATTTAACACAGGCTTTAAGTAACATATCTTGAAAACAAAAACCATTTAACATTCAAATTATTAAGCAACTCCACTTTAACAAGGACTCGAACACTGAGGTTGTGTACAGTAAGAACACGTTCGTGCATATACAATTTTTTTTTAATTTATGCAAGAGATTAGACCTGCGAGACTGAAAAGGAGATGGTACGATAAGGCGGCATTTGGTCCAATGGGTCTGAATCTGTTTAAATGACTCGATTCAGACCCTTTTTTCATGAAATAGCACATGCTGCGGATTTCAATTTCATATCATAACTATAATCATAATCCGATCGAGCTAGAACTTTCACATATTGTGTGCCGGTACATATATTTTCTCTTGCCATTACATTAAAATAATTATTTTTTCGTCATATCTTTTTCGATTTCAACCACACCATGAAAAGGCCAAAATGCCTTTACCCTACCATTTCCTTTGGGGTTCCATGCTACATGAGCTTCTGTTGCTGATAAAAAAAATCGGATCCCAATTGATAGAGCTAAAAGTTAATCAACAGTTTATCAAGGTACTAAAACAGCCTGTATATCTCCAAGTGTTGATTCTCTCGTACCAAATTATAAGTTGAACCAGATATTACATGAACACTGCGATTAAATATAACAAGTCTATGCTAAAACCAGTGCACCAATAATGGCCAATACCTAAAATTAATGGAGTGATCAATTAAACAAATAATCAGGGCAATAAAAATTATTAACTTATTGTCCCCTTCCGACAGGTACATGTACATGTAGAATGAATTAAAATCTTAACAGTTGTGTAACTATACCGTAATCCCTCTAATAATTCAATCACAGGAAGTGGAAGTTCCACCATAAAATCTGGGGGGTGATCAAATTTATTAGAACAGGAAGTTGACAAAATGATTCATAATCATATATATAATCCATTATTTCTTTGATATTTCAATGATTTTAGAGAGTGATCAAATTTATTAGAACCACCGATTGAATTTTGTCCCCAAAATTGGGGGTGATTGAATTTTGATAGGGGGATTGAATTATTAGAGGGGTTACCGTATGTACAACCCAGCTTAAAAGGATTACTTCACATCCACATGATCAAAGATTTACATTTTAAAGTAGTTGAACACAAGACCCTAACAGAGCTGAAAACAGAATTTGAAATATAAAATATCTAGAAACTAGATTCTAGTTCGTCGTTCATCAATAAAATTCAGAAGCCATGTAGGTCTGGAACTTGGATCCACATGACCTCAAAGAGTACATTGCTAATTGAGCTTGTCTAACAATATGGAATAATTTAAACAGGATTTATTGTTTCTGAGAAACCCACAATTTGGAGTATTCCAGGTTTGCATTCATCAGATTTACCTGCGGATTCAGACACGCATGATTTATTTCTGGTAATTATGCGATCTGTCGTTAAGTCGGACTCATTGAGATTCTTCATACAGGAAGTGACAAAGACGCAAACCGTCCTACCAAAACCATATTTCCAGAGAGGCCCAAAATAACCACATATCCAGAAAGGCCAGAAATAACCACATATCCAGAAAGGCCCACCATAACAATATTTCCAGAAAGGACCAATATAGTCATATATCCAAAAGGCCCAAAATAACCCTACTTCCAGAAAGTTCCTTGGGGTTTTCATCCCACAATTATTTGTTTATATAATCTGTTTGTGGTGCTTGGAATAAATGAAATCTAATGCCATCCAAGGCATGTGAAATCCCAACCAAACATGCACAGATTTTTGTCTCGCATCACAAATTTATTGAGAGCTCATCATATATACTTCATACGCAGAGAATGTTCGAGTTGATATGCTTTTTGTTGAATGATGCATTTGTACCAGTGTCAGTGCATCAGTTGTGTTATCTCGCTTGAAAATCTTCCTATATAGAGAAACTCTCCATAGCGTAGATGTTGGATGATTTTGGATATTCTTTGAACAAGAGCCCAAGGGGCTTCAATATACGCCCGTATATCTGGAATTACATTGGTTCAAATTTCAAGATTGTTTGATAGCCTTGATTCCAATTGATCTAGCAATCCAGAGAAAGGTCTACAATTTTTTGCTTATAAGAATGTAACATATATCACATCTTATATTGAATGATAAACTAAAATGAGCTCAACTCTTGGTAACTAGTTGACCTTGAAGCAATAGCTCACATATCCCACACTGAAATCGACAATAGTCAAACACAAGAAAATAGTAGTTTTCCTGCAAATGAATTCCTTTCAGATGAGAGAATTTTTCATGAAGGAAGAAGAAAGAGATGAAGTAAACCTTTGTCCTTGAGTTAATAAACAGGTGTGAAGTTCATAAAGGACTCCTCTCCCCGTTAAATTTGTAAATGTATGTTTTTTATTTCACAACAGTTTAACTAAATGAAGCGTTTCAAACATGGGAGACAACTCAACAGGACAATATCATATAAATGCAGGGGAAAGACTTTTGAATATTCCAACAATATTCCAACACATTTAGTCAGCTAAGCTTGATTCATTTTTGCGACCTAGACCTTTGACCTCATATGTATGGCTCCACTTTGCCATGCGAGTAAGGTATACTCAAAGTTTGGTACCAATCCATACCTTGAAACTAGAGCTATCGCATGGACAACAAATTTTAATGGATGAATGGACAGAACGCAACATCGCATTACACGACCTCGTCTTCGACAGGCATATGTCAATGTGACTTTTAATGATTTCTGATTTTGGGGTCACAGTGACCTTGACCTCAATTTTGATACACAACACATCGTCTTCCCTCAATCTAACAATGCACACAAAAAATCATGATTTTTAATGATTTCCTGATTTTGGGGTCACAGTGGCCTTGACCTTTGACCGTGACCTAAATTTTGGTACATGACAAACCGTCTCCCCTCAATTTCTCAATGGACACAAAAATTCATGATTTTTAACAATTTCACGATTTTGGGGTCACAGTGACCTTTGACCTTGACCTACATTTTGGTATGTGACTCATCGTGTCCCCTTAATGTATCTACTGACACAAAAAATGTTATTTTTAATAATTTCCTAATTTTGGGGTCGGTGACCTTTGACCTTGACCTAATTTTTGGTACGCATCACTTCATTTCCGCCTATTGAACCCACTCACAAAAATTAGAAATTTTTAACGATTTCCTGATTTTTTAATCACACTGACCTTTGACCTCTGACCTTGACCTACATTTAATATGCAACACATCGTTCCCCCCCTAGGGCATCCACTCACCAAAAATTAGAACTTTAGATAGAAAACTCAACGATCAATGATTTCCTGATTTTTGGCAACAGTGACCTTTGACCTCTGACCTCGACCTCAATTTTGGTACGCGACACATCGTCTCCACCTGGCGTATCCACTCACAAAAAATTGCAACTGTGGATAGAAAACGTTCAGAGATATAGACCGGACACGAACACTTCAGTGATTTCCTGTTTTTTAGGCCAGTGACCTTTGACCTGTGACCTTGACCTTCATTTTGGTACGCGACACATCGTCTCCCCGTAGGGTATCCACTCACCAAAAATTGGAGCTGTGGATAGGAAACTGTCCCAGATATAGACCGGACACGAGAACCGGACAGACGGACAGACGGACGGAAACCGCCATCCCATAATACGACCGCCTTTTGGGCGGGCGTATAAAAATAGCGTTACACAATGCCTAGTATATTTAGGCAATATCAGCATGTAGATGCGAGAAATTAAACTTGGAAACAGCGACAGAATCTGTTCATCAGCAGAAACAAAGACATTTTCACTGGTAGCAGATATCAAACAAATCCACAAAGATGTTTGATCAAACCAAGCCATACATGTACATACAAGCACTTAAACATGAACCTACTGAACACGCTGTTTCGTAACGGAAGTGCGAATGACTAGTGGATCACCAAGTTACAGAATATACATATAATTCAACTTCTTACACCGCAACTCGTTAGTCCTTAACGAAGATATGAATGTACTTAACCAATCACAGACATAATCGTTTTTTTATTCTTCCTAAATACAGATATACATATATTAATGGCGAATAAAGCAAGTATTCCTGTACAACATAGGGGAAATTGAGCCTGTATCTATGTCACACTGTTATCAGGTTAGTATTAAGGATGTCAGTCTGGTTTTTAGCAATACTGGCTCTCTTTCTTATCTCACTCACACTGACTTCTACTGTACACTGGATTATCTTCCCTTCCTCATCATTTCAAAAGACAGGTGATGCCCGCCATTTTGTTTTAAGTTGCAAGGCGTATTTAAACTGCAGAACAACATTTCATTGGATGATAATTCATTATTCTGATACATGTAGTTCAGTAGAGGCTGACCCAAAATGGAGATAACAAAGTTCGTTTTAGTTCACTAACATGGGATTCCTTTTAAGCAATGCTCCAAATTTCTGGCCCATTAATCTATCGTTCCATGACCTAATGACATTTTATTTTTTTACTACCATTTGATGGGAATATATATAAGAGGATTTTGCTGAACTCATTATGTAAACTGATTTATTGAGCGAAAACAACCTTTTTTACCTCCATGTTAGAGATCAGGATCGCCCGAACCTGAGAAATGCTTCTGTTTGATAACCAAAGGGCAAGCAACTCAGTCCACATTATGTCCCATGAATACAGTCAATAATAGATCTGGACAAGAATGAAAGGAAAGATGGCGGGCGGCACCAGTCTTGCGAATGATAATGGACTCAGGGGAAATAACCAGTCTACATCTACTGTCATCAACCTACCATACCTACTCACACCACACGAGTACCAGGACTGATATGTTTCCATGGTTACGGTAAACCCAACATTACATACATACACATCTACCATATATGGCAGGAGGGCAATATACAATATAATCTACCCATCACTATATAACTTAAAATATCTCCATTTCAATATAAAAACAAAGAAAAATCAATACATTTCTGGTGTAAATTTGCGCTCAGATTTTAAATCTGAATACTTTGTGCTTCTGGTTTGTGATTTGTGTGTGGGTATTGTATGTGTGGTTTCAATACAAAATACATTATCAACTCTGTACAATTGGGGAAGGGGGCATCATATACATGTGTTCAGCTTTTTTTTTTCAGGTGAGTTTTACACATTCAAATCAACTGGTCTATCTATTGAATAGCTTAAACTGCTGCTATTAGTTCCCCCAGTGGTTTGGGAAATTTTTAGAGAATCTAGAACCCTGCATGAGGACAGGATCAGACTTCTTTAAAACCTAACATTTGGATATCTTGGTAGTTTGTTTTTTTGATGTCTGCCAGATTGTTGGATGGAACTAGTCACACCACTCATGGAAATTGTCCCTCCAAAATTAATCCTCATTCCAGAACAGTAGTCCGGAACAAAGAGACTCCAGTTCTCTGAGTAAATGGTGCCAATGGCAGATTCCCACCACTACAGTTCAAGTTAATCCCTGGACAATGCTGTCTTGCCTCGGTATCGGCAACACTAGTGCACTAGTGCACAGCATGTTGGCCACCGTGAGTTTCAGTTTGTTCTCTTGATCTCTTCTCTATGTTTATAACATGGAGCGGGTTTTTGAACTAATGATAACTGGTGTAAATATGATAATATGGATAAAATATTCCCACCATTCCAAGAAAGGACCAACAAGCTTACATTATTGATGACCCTGACAACCTCAGGTCGAAAATATACCAGTTAATATCATCAATTGAAAAACTCGCTCCATGTTATAAACATAGGGGAGAGATCAAGAAAACAACCCGGAGCTCACCGTGGCCCACAGGCTGTGCACCAGTGTCCTCGACAGCGGGGCCAGACAGCATTGTCCAGGGATTAAATTGAATTAAAGTGGGAAGCTTTGATTCCAGACTACATGCACAGCTCAACAGACAACTTTCCTATGGCAGTACATGGAGTACAATACCAGAGGACTACAACATTACCATAACACCACCACACTTTAATATTCATGTCTGCCTCCCACTCAGCCCCTTTTGTAGCCTGGTCAAGTTCATAATGGTGTAGAGCATACAGTTCATACAGCTGGAGTCAACTTATAAATCACCGAGAATACTTATCCAACATGAAGACAGCTGGGTTCTCATTTGTCTAGAACCTCGGTTTTACCAAGGAATACTACAGTGAATATTTCATCAAGAAATACTACAGTCTGACCTAAGCTGTCACTAGAGACCTGTTTCACCAAGAAATACTATAGTTTGACCTAAGCTGTCACTGGAGACCTGTTTCACCAAGAAATAATTTAGTTTCACCAAAGCTGTCACTGGAGACCTGGTTCACCAAGAAATAATTTAGTTTCACCAAAGCTGTCACTGGAGACCTGTTTCACCAAGACATTCTACAGTCTGACCTAATCAGTCACTGGAGACCTGTTTAACCAAGAAATACTATAGTTTCACCTAAGCTGTCATTGGAGAAGTGTTTTACCAAGACATTCTACAGTCTGACATAAGCTGTCACTGGAGACCTGTTTCACCAAGAAACTCTATACTCTAACCTAAGCAGTCACTGGAGTCAGTTTCAACAAGAAATACTAAAGTTTCACCTAAGCTGTCGCTGAAGACCTGTTTCACCAAGACATTCTACAGTCAGACCTAATCTGTCACTGGAGAACTGTTTCATCAAGAAAGTTTACAGTTTGATCTAAGCTCCTGCTTAAGACCTGTTCACCATGAAAACTATAGTCTGACCTTGGCTGTCACTGGAGACCATATCAGATCATATCTGGTAAGCACAACCCTAGTCTTCTAGATTATTTATAAGTTGACACCAGGTGCACCGCCTGAATGATGAGCTGCCTGTCGTTGACCCCGCTAGCCCTGTCAGTAATATTGACGATATCTGACCAATGAATACCTCAGAGGGAGGGATTCCAGCCTCGCAGCAATCAGCTCCGAGACCCGCCCTGCAAAATACAACATATTTCATCCATGGCACAAGTCGGAGACCAAATAAATTATGCCTCTAAAATATTTGTCAGTATGCTATGTACAAGAGGTCATCGGTGGCGGTTTTGACTGGGCGACCCTTTGGCTACAGCATCTGCCGCAGTAGGTTCACTGTTGGCCGCACCACCCGCTGAAAGAGAAGAAGGATTCTGAGTAAGCTGGAATGAATGCCCACATTGTTCTACAGAGTGAGGTCCGAGTGAGATGGGAATCGTTCTAATAATTCAATCACAGGAAGTGAAATTTCCCACCATAAAATCTGGAGATGATCAAATTTATTAGGGCAGGAAGTTGATAAAATGGTTCAAAATCGTGCATATAATCCATTGTTTCTTCGTTATTTCAATGATTTTTTTAAGGTGATCAAACTTATTAGAACTTTTTGAATTTTGTCCCCAAAATTGGGAGTGACTGCATTTTGATAAGGGCTTGAATTATAAGAGGAATTACTGAAGGCATTTTCACTGAACATGGTTAAATAAAGAAATTTAGGAGAGTGATGTAATGTTAAATATTTTAAAATCATGAGTGCCCAGACTAATCCAGAGAAAACATGCGTCTATCACAGGCAACAAACTTGCACATTCTCCCATATATATTAAAAATTTAGCCTTGGTGTAAACAGGTCCTCAATTTATCCACATTATCAGGTTAGGGAGACCCCGCTCTCTAAAATGGAGGTAGAAAAGGTCGTTTTTGCTCAAAAACTTTTGATTCCTTCTTAACCAAGGCCCCATAATTTCAGGAGCATTAACCTATCTAGTGTTTCATGTCATGATATTATTTTGCCATTTGAAGAACTAGTCAATGTTATTTCAATAGCGTGACAGATACATGTAGGCCTACTTGGCATATCATTATGCAATTATATGGAAGACAATTATTTTTTTTTACTACCATTTGATGGGGATATATAATATATATATATGTCTGTGTGCACCTCAAGAGGATGTTGCTGAATTTGTTATATAAACTGATTTATTGAGCGAAAACAACCTTTTTTACCTCCATTTAAGAGCAGGATCGCCCTTACCTAATTACAGTGGGGCTAGACAGTGCTGCTACCCAGCGAAGTACATGTAGTTCGGTTTATTATTATTATCATTCTCACCTGATCCGGTGTGGTTTTGCATAGCTGAGCCGCGTTGTCTCTCTCTGTTCTCATACTCCATCACCTCCTGGTAGATCAGATCTGAGGAGTACAGCAACACTACACAAATATACAAGAAAACACTATATGATCAGATCATGGTACATATAATCAAATAGGCAAAGCGAGAGTTTATTCCCGTTTAAGTCAAGAATTTTAAAGTTGAATTTTGAAAACACTACACTCGATACGAATACAGGCTTTTAATGCATTCTATTCAATCTGCCCACAGTTCAAACACATTTAGAGTATATCATGTACAGCAATAATATTTTCATTCATTAGCCGTGACTGTAGTTAACATTTGCATTCACAGACCAGGTCACATTTCCTTGGGCATGTTGGGTGAAAGATGTATATTGTATATATAAATGAAGACGGCAGTATCGTCCAAACAAATCTCACCTTTCCACTGTTCAACAGTATGTTCTTTCTCATCCACTGAGTGGTCGTAGGCGGCAGGAGCAGGCTGAGGTAAAGAAATACACATCGTAAGTGATTACATATATCCCACATACATGACATACACATCCAGGGTATGTCACATGTGTGCAAATCGTGGAATAAACTTGACTTTCTTCTAAATCTTTATTCTAGATTCTATAACACTTGTGTCTAAAACAAATTGCCAATTGTGTAATTATTGAGTGTCTTAGCAAAGTTGTGTGAAATGTAAATGTGTCAAGTTCAGGTCTTCATTTGGAGATTCTATTTCACAAGTCAGATGAGGAAATACAAATCACAATCAAATAAGACAAACAAAATAAATTACAACATGGAATTTCTTTCTCAAGTTTAAATGTTGTTTCCGTTGAGAAATTGATTAACAAAGTGACACAAATAGACCTATATCCATGTATGTTCCTCAAAGCCTGACTCGCTGACGGAATCAATTCCCATTTGAGAAGACAACATAAACTCGTTCATTGATATTGGCACGATGCCAACCAAAACAGGAGTATCATGCCAGTATCAGTGGACCAGTTTTTGCCACAAAGGGGAGAAAGGATGTCAAAGTTTGCAATATTTTTTCAAACTTTTATTATAATCTTTGTTGATAATTAATTTGAATAGTGCAATAGAATAGAAATAATGTTTACATAGGCATGCTCAATGGTTACTTTACGCATGGTTAGTTTGGGAAAGTTGATAAATTTTAGGGAGTGGGCTTCGCCCTTGCCCTAAAATATGAACTTTTCCAAGCTAACTGTGTGTAAAACAACCATTGAGCACGCCCATGAAAACATTATTTCTTAAATATCACAATAGCAAGAAGAGTACAGATCCTATGTAATGAAAAGATAACGTAAATTTTGTCTCAGTAATCCTTCCAGTTTTTCTGATAGTGAACATCATTTAGAATTAATTACAGTGAACATGGTAAGACCTGTGAATACTGACAACCTGGGTAAACTGACCAACCTATAAATACTGGCATTATCCACGGTCAAAATATTAAAATTTTATAAACCAGAACCTTGTCAAAACCGATGCTATAATTGTACCCAAGTATCGTCAGTTTACACAGATTTGACTGTATAGGTTAGGACAAGTACTCAAACTGAAAATACAGGACCAGATCAGACATCCAACAGCAACGATGGTCCATAAATATCGAGTCGAAATCTGAAGACCTTTTTCGCAATACAGACACATGACAGAGAAATCTGTGAATCCGGATAAACTGACCACCTCTGAAGAATGACATTATCTTGGGTCCCAATAGTGAAATTTAATATATTTTGAACTTGATTAACCAGAACCCTGTAAAAACTTGACACTATAATCTGGTCCCAAGGATGGTCGGTTTATACAGGTTTCACTCTATCATGCTGTCAGCACTAGTTCCAAGCAGGCAGAAAGTCTAAATAGAAACACATGCTACAGAGCAGCGATCAACAGTCTAAAGCCTGATCATCAATGATCACAAACACCATGAAAACTTACGGCATTAACTTCACTTTCGTCGTACCATACATTGATATATGGATGCATGATCGCCTCATCCACTGATATCCTCTTCTCGGGGTCGATGACCAGCATTTTCGACAGGAGATCACGCGCCATTTCCGCGCACAGGCCGGGATGTTCCGAGCTGTTCGGCGGAAACAAACAGTCCGGGAAGAGGTTTTCAAAACTATAACCAGCATATCGTGGCCTGTTCTCCACGTAGTTCCTCACCATAGGTTGTAACCTGGCCATGAAGTCCTGAGACGGCGTCCCCAACTGCTCAATTATCTTATTCCACTGATCAATGTCTGACACTGGGTTAAGGGAGACAACTCTTTGAGACAAATTTTAACACCCAGGCAGCCTGTGTTGGCATATGCAGAACAATAGGCTACCTGCAGGTAGATTGATCATCTCTTTGCTATATTTGTAGTCAGACTTACTCTCAAACATAGTACTACAGCTGAAATTCAACGGCTCAATATTAATTTAGGGAGCTGATGCCATCTTGAGATAACTTCATTTGACCTTTTGTCATAATGTAGGTCAGAGTGTTTTGTTGGGGGGTGGGGAGAGAGAGTGTTTAGGGCTGTTCCATTTGAAAATATGTACCCCCCACGGAAGGGGGAAAAAAAAAATATATATTGGTGGGTGGGGTTGTCCAGAATAGAAATCTCTTGGTGGTCCCTCCAGGTAATAAATTGCTTCTCTTGGTGATTGTTTAAGCCTGTAAAAATATTGCTTCTATGGGTGGGCCCTCTACCAATATGCACTTTATTTGGAAAGGGATTCCTTTTTAAGGGGAGACGCGCGTTGACATATCGGGGCTGAACAATAAAAAAATTGAAAATGAGATTTTGTATTTTTTACGTCCATAATGTGCCCAATTTTCACATAAATAAATTTATTGGCTGACAAAATCATTGAAAATAGTTTAATTAATACCTAATTACTCGTGTTGTTAACTCATTCGGTACCGTAAGCGCCATTTGGCGTCGCAGATTTGGGCCTCCTCAACCCCATGACGCCATATGGCGCAAATCATAACTGTCGTGGGAAAATAGAATTTTCATATCTAAGCATTGTCAAATGTAATTAAAGGCCTATATGTTTACGAAGCTTATTTTCTCACGTAACAATTTCTGAAATTTGGATTTGACTAACAGAGAAATTATTTCAAGATCGTTGTTTGAAAACGCAGATAAAAAATAAAATCACGAAAATTTCCAAAATGAAGTCGGCCGTATACACCACCGTTGGAATTCTTATTTTCCTGGTCTGTTCAGGAAGAAATATCACGTAAACCATACATATATCGAAAGATAAGATCGCTATCTATCCGATTATATATAAAGCATTTTCGTATTGAATGAAAAATATAACGAAATAAAACTATAATCCGAGAAGAGATCTGTGAGAACATCGCGCCGTTTCGGCAGACATTTGCAAATGTTCAAATACCTGGAAGAATCATACGATTCCTTGAGAAATCTGACGAATTCACGAGATATTTTCTGTCAAATTTTCTGTCAAGGTACAGGTATATATCCATTGTTGAGAATTCCTACGATCGTATACGTTTGGTAAATTTATTTCCCAAATATTTCGCTATTGTCCGACACCAACTTGTCAGAATTTCCCTCCATCTTTTCTGTTTTGATTTCCCCAAACAAACCCGCGATGAATGAGGCAACCCGATTGGCTCGCCTTGTGACGTAAACGCTCTTATCCAATCCACTTGCCCAAAACAGCGGGCTTATCAGAAAGATCGTTTCGTGAACACTGTGAAATTGCTGTTTTCAATCCAATCAAATCTTTCGTTTCAATGGCCATCCGGTGGTGATTCAACTACGAGAAGAAAGCTGAATGAATGGGCTTTACAATGATACGTCATTCATTGAAATCGGTTCAGGGAAACGGAGCACGGACGCGATTGAATCAGACGAGAAAAAACCCACTTCTGCTTCATTATTTTGCGTGTAATATAATCACTATCAACGGAATTTCTACCAGATAAAAACGTTAATTTATAAGTTATATGTGGATGAAATAAATTGAGGAAATTATCATCTTTATCCTGGGAATGGATACTACAATCAGCTATAAATTTTACCAGCCAGAGATTACGTACATCTGAAACCAGACCATGACAATTTTGATGTTATTTTTGTTGAAGCATTTTTTTCAAACAGATAAAAATAATAATAATAATAATAATAATGAACTTTATTTAAAGTCGATGGCCCGTTCAGCCAATAAGGTCGATCTTCCACAGGGTCGACAGAAAAATATACATATATACAAAGAAATACACAAACATGGTATACAACAAAAATAATATAAAAATATATCAGACAAGACATCGTTGATATTAATGACTAGTAACTGTATATATTAGATATTTGATATAAGATATTGATAATAATTCCTTTTAAAACTCTTCAGTGAAGGAGCAGTTTTCAGTGATAACGGAAGGTCGTTCCACAGTTTAGCTCCGGAATACGACAAACTTTTTCGGAACAACTCGGTTCTAATTTTTGGAAGATAGAACTGGTGATTTGTTGAGGAACGTAATGTTCTTAAAGAAGAATATGTGTTTTTTGTAAAAAGGTCACTTAAGTAACTCGGACATAAACTGTTAAAAAATCTTGTACATTTGGATACCTTTGTGGTATAAAAGTCGATCCTTAAGTGGAAGCCATCCCAGTAAGGTAAAAATAGGCTGAGTGTGATCATATCGATCAGCACCGTGAACCAGACGCACTGCTTGTTTTTGTAATTTAAAAAGCTTTTCTTGGCTGTATTGGTCACAATTTCCCCAAACAATAGAACAATAGTCCATTGTGGGTAGAATATAATTTGTATAAAATGCTTTACGGGCACACAGTGGCAATAACTGGCGTATACGCCTGAACAAGGCCAGTTTTTGGGAGAGTTTGCCACAAATATACTCAATGTGAGTTCCCCATGATAAATGACAGTTCAGAAAAACACCTAAAAGCTTTTCGTTTTCAGTTTTTGTTAAAATCTGATTATTTAGGATCAAGTCCATATTTGGTTTGGTCAAGTGAGCTCTTTTTTGATGGGACGTTATAACCATGACCTTGGTTTTTGCAGCATTTACTAACATGCGGTTTTCTCTACACCAAACGGACAGATTTATCATATCAGCAGATAAGATTTTTTCAAGTTCCTCGACGCTATTTCCGGTACTGTAGAGCGTAGAATCGTCTGCATACATGTCGATGTTATTTTGTAAATATAAAGGCAAATCATTAATGAAAATAAGAAAGAACAACGGTCCTAATATGGACCCTTGAGGTACCCCACACGTGACAGATCTTACATTGCTGATTTTTCCACAAACATTTACAGTTTGTTTACGATTTAACAAATATGACTCAAAAAAGTTTAGTGTCTGTGTTGAACAACCATAGTAACCAAGTTTCTGAAGAAGTACTCTATGACTGACAAGGTCAAAAGCCTTGCGCAAGTCTATAAAGACTGGACCGACCATTTTGCCCTTGTCAACCATAGAGCACCAATGATCCAAAAGTTTCAACAGAGCACTCTGGCACGAATGACCAGGCCGAAAGCCCGACTGACCAGCGAACAACAAGTCGAATTTTGACAAATAAGAATAAAAATGTTTGTGGATGTGTCTCTCTAAAATCTTGGACACAATCGGCAATACGGATATCGGTCTATAATTTTCAACATTGGATTTGGAACCAGATTTGAAGATAGGAACTACTTTCGCTATCTTCCATATTGACCATGTTGACGGAAATACACCTCTAGTCAAACAAACGTTTATTATTTTGGTAAGTGGAGAAGCTATTTCGTCGGCAGCGATTTTCAAGAATTTTGGATTCAATCCATCAATTCCAGAAGCTTTAGTATCATCAATATTTAGTAGTGATTTTTTAACATAATTTACGTCTATGGGGGGAATTGAAAACTGAACACTATCTGGAACGCGGTCCTGAACATGCTTCTTTAATTTATCGTGATAGTGGCAATCAGGTACGGAGTCTTCATTAACTAAATTTGCAGCTACTTCCGTAAAGAAGGTGTTAAATTTCTCAGCTACATCCTCCGGTTCAGTAAACATCTCACCATCCTCTTCTAAGTACACAGCTGTGGGTAAATTTTTAGATGGCAAGGTTTCTTTGAGATAAGTCCAAAATTTATTTGTTTTACTATTTTGGTCAATTAAATTAACATAGTAGTCCCTTTTTGCTTTACGTTGAAGGAAGCGGGCTCGATTTCTTAGTCCTTTGTACGTAGAATTGTTCTGACTTTGATCACACTGATCGCGCAGTCTTATAGTGTTAAATTTCCTCCGACCACCAGTCCGGTCGCTTGAGGTGTTTCACTCACTTTTCTCTGATTGGAGCGTGATCGTTTAATACCTGTTCGAAAAGATCGATCCATCCAGCCAACATGTCGTCAGGGTCATCAAAGCAGTCCAACACTGACCATGGCACAGTACCAAGGTCCTGTTTGAATTTCAATTCATCGAATTGTTTTGTGCACCTTATTTTGACCGACTCATGTGTGACACTACCATTTCGCGGAATATGTTTATAATTCGCAAATACGAGTTTATGATCACTAATGTTATAGTCCAACACTTTGGAAGTGTGAACTTTATCTGGATGCGAGGCGAATATATGATCGATGATAGTCTCTGTATCTTCAGTAATACGAGTCGGTGATTTAACAAACTGACTCAACCCATAGCTCGACATAAAATGGAGCCAATTTTTGTTGTTTCTACCAGTTATATCATAGTTAAAATCACCCATAATGATAACTTGATCCTCATTTGTCATAATTTTGTCAAGTGATGATTGAAAAAATTCATTCCACGCTGTTGTAGAATCCGGAGGTCTGTAAATAAAACCAATCAGAAGCGGTCGACAATTTCTATTTATGTTGACCTCAATCCATAAGTCTTCCAATTGATCAGTCTCAAGTTCATCGCGTCGACGAAAACATGTTTTCATGAAATTTGCATGCATAATTTCATGTATATAATTATAAAAATAACACAAACACAATTTCTGATGCTTGTGTATTTCATGGAGATATAAAGTTTCAAATTTTATTCACTTTCATAAACAAAATATTTTTGAAATGAACTTTTGGTCGACAGCTTCTGTGATGGACATTTGTGCACTGCACACATTGAGACTCGGCTGAAGAGCTACTGGAACTGAGGCCAGAAATGACGCTCGGTACTGAATGAGTTAAACGGTCTGTCATTATTCACCTAAAACCGCTGAAAACGGCAAGTTTTAGTCGTTGACAACAACCATTTTCAGGTCTAGATCGTTGGCGTTGTTGTTGTTGCCGCATATCGTTGGAAAGCTGAAGTTACAAGCTTGAATTTGGGTTAGATCGGCAATCTTCGCCTCAATCCGGTGTATTCCCGAGAGAAAATATAGTCGAACTCTTACGGAAACATCCATATATGGCAGAAGCTCATTATCATGCGTCTCGGGGTCTCGAAAACATCCTTTTATGGCGAAAGCTCATTACCATATCACTTCCGTGGATAGCGGAGCGTCCCGAGTGACGTCAATGGATGGCTGTGGGCATGCGCGGTCGGTCACTTCCTTAGCAACGGCTCAGAAGGAAATGGCGGCTGTTTCATCGCTTCAACTGTTTGAAGCGTGAAAAAACAATAAATCATGCCTATGCACAATTTTTGTATCGTTTGAACGTGCCAAGTTGTCAAGGAAATAGTAGAAACGACTCGTGGCTGTAGAAACCGAATAAAACTACAGTTTTTACGCTCCAGAGCGCCACTTCGATGGTGTACAGCCAAGCATTTGCCATTTTCTCTGAAATCAGTTTTCCGGCCGATATCGTTCTTTAGAAAAAATTGTTTTCCCTTCCAAATAAAAAATGTGGGTGGTTGGGCTGCTATGATGAAAAAAAAAATGCTTCTCTCCCAGGTTGTACTGGACATTTATTTGCTGTGCTTGGTGGAGGCAAGGAGAATTAATTTGCATATATTGGTTGTTGGGGTGTACAAAGTTTCCCTTCCGTGGGGGGTACATCTTTTTAAATGGAACAGCCCTTAGTAGTACATTGGCTTCAGTCCAGTGCAGAAAAAGTGGAGATATGCTCATTAATACGATTGAAACCAAAAGAAAATCACAACACGGTTACACACGGTATTTATGAAAAAAAACACAGATGTTCTTCATATGGGGGGGGGGGAGGAGAGATACAGTGTTTAGTAGCATATTGGCTTCAGCCCAGTGTTGTAATAACTTACATTGCAAAAGTGGAGATACAATTGAAACCAACTGAAAAAAATCAAACTACCAATAATATGCAAAAATCACAGATGCAGCAATATTTTCCTGTTGACTGTTGAAAAGGATACGATCTGTACCAGGGAACATGACCCCACCTCGTATGAGCTCAGCCATAATACAACCTACTGACCAGATATCCACTGAAATAAGACAAGAGAAGGAATGAAGATGGAAAAAATCATAATATGAATGGAGACCGCAGCCATTTATGTGTAAATGGGGAAAAAAAAAGTTTGAATAGTGAATGCAATGATACACTGTAAAGACAATTCAGTTTAAAGTTAAGTGAGATAAAGATCATGAACAAATTAGTCTTCAAACATTATCCGTCCTAGGCCTCTAGCCAACATTATTTGCCAGAGAAACTTTATTTTTCTGCTGCGCACCCTTAGTAGATCTCAAAATGAAAACTCGAGGCCCATCCTGAAACATGAAATAATTTTATAACGTGCACATACCATTTTCTTTATAGCCCATTCCTAATATGACTTCTGGTGCCCTGTAGTAGCGCGTTACGACATACGGCGTCATCTGAAACCCTGTGCCCGCTGTCCGTGCTAAGCCAAAGTCGAGAATCTTCAGCGTACAGTCAGATTTTACTACAATATTACTTGGTTTGAGGTCCTGTTAGAGGGAGAAATAAACTGTTTAATTGACATGTGAATGTAGACACTAATCAATGGACGTTCATGTGAAACTGAACTGATACAAATATGTGACAGACGGATCATCGCGTATGGTCTGACAACATGTAATCTCAAATTACGAAAGAATATTTTTATCCTGTATACCGGTACTTCAATGCAAAATACTTTGTAAACCATGCAATTCTACTTTTTGCATCACTACTGTAGTAGGTAAGGCAACACCAATTTTATTTTTTGTTTCACGGATGGATTTCTTTTTTCAACATTTAATGTGATAATAAAATAAAACTGGACATTTTTATTTTGTTATTTTTCACTCTATCCATAATGTTAAACTCTAAAGGAGTCGATGCCACGTCCCCCCCCCCACCCCCAAACCCCTGTGAAACTAAATATAAAATTGGTGTCTCCTAAGTCGGAAAGGTAAAGTAAAGCGTTCCTGACCAGTGTATGATGGCCAAGAAGGGACATCGCTGTATTGTGTTAATGAATCTGGACCGACACACGAAGGCAGGATGCGAAGTCAGGATGCAAAGGACGAAGACAGGATGTGAAGCGCAAAGTCAGAATGCAAAATCAAAACATGAAGCATGAAGTCAGGATGCAAAGTCATGAAGACAGGATGCGAAATTAAAACAAAGCAATGCAAAGACTGGAAGCGAAGCGTGAAGTCAGGATGCGGAGTCGCGAAGGCAGGATGCGAATTGGCGAAGCCAGGATATGAAGCGCGAAGTCAGGATGAGAAGTCACGAAGGCAGGATGCGGAGTGTCAGGTGCAGTGACGCTGTGCTTCAAATAATGACTTCGCATCCTGACTTCGCACTTTGCTTCCAGTCTTTGCATTGCTTTGTTTTGATTTCGCATCATGACTGCTCTTCGCATCCTGCCTTTGCATTCTGACTTTGCGCTTTATGTTTTGATTTTGCATCCTGACTTCGTGCTTCGCATCCTGCCTTCGTCCTTCGCATCCTGACTTCGCATCCTGCCTTCATGTGATTCATAACACAATACAGCGATGTCCCTTCTCGGCCATCATACCAGTGACCAGCTATTACTAAAGTATTCTACATGTATCATGTAACAGTTCTCTCCCGGCTCTACTTACCCTATGGATAATGCCTGCTGCGTGCAAATGTTTAATTCCACATAACATTTGATATAATAAATAGGACATCCGTTCATGATCTAGGTCCATCTGGATTACTTGGCATAAATTTGCATCCATTAATTCCATTACAAGATATCTGAAATAACAAACGAACACATAAACATTTGAATTTTGGATACAGTACAGTTTCACCATCTTCATTTTATCAAGCGAATTTCTACGTTCACACTTCAAACTACCCTTGATATATTTGGCCCCCTTCAATGTTCGAAGAACTTATAGACACGAGACGTCACTGACTTCGAAAACATTTCAATTTCGAAATGAGTCATAGAAGAGCATTATTGATTGGTTGACCTATATAGTGGGTTAATACAAACACCATATTAGAAGGAATGACGCCGCTAATTGAGGATGATGTCACTCTACTCACAATCGGCGTGTACGTTCTGATTGGTTCGTCTCTCATTCGTAGGTGAAATTTATACATCCGATTTTGAACACTGAAGGGGGTCAGATAAATCAAGGCAGGTCCGAAGTGGGAACGTAGATAAGAAAATGGCTTGATGAAATGAAGAAGGGCTTCACAAGTACTGGGACATATCAATAATTCATCATGGACAGGTTATGCATACAGTGAGTGAGTGAATATGATTTAACGTATCTTTCAACCATGTCAACTGTATTTCAGTCATATCACGACATTGGGTCCTATTTCTTTTTACAACCAGTAACGTCACATGTGGGGTCCTATTCACAAACGGGAACCCCACGGGTTTTTTTTCAAAAATAAACTTGAACCTCTCCAATGCCACGCCTGTTTGAAAATGGCAGAGGCTGCGACCTGCTGACCCATGATGTCGGAGTCTATTTATGATCATTTGCAGTGAGCTATCGTACCAAATGTTCGAAGCAATATCTCCCTTGTAATGCCAACAACGTCACAAAGCTAAAACGTAATGCCTTTGTTGAAGTCATGATGATGTTGTCATACCCAATTGTTGTGCAACGTACAGCTTCTAAAGTGTGTTTGAGATTAGCGTCTAAAGTGTGCTTGAGATCAGCTTCTAAAGTGTGCTAGGTGTTAGCTTCTAAAGTGTGTTTGGGATGAGCTTCTAAAGTGTATTTGGGATCAGATTCTAAAGTGTGTTTGGGATCAGCTTCTAAAGTGTATTTGGGATCAGTTTCTAAAGTATGTTTGGGATAAGCTTCTAAAGTGTATTTGGGATCAGATTCTAAAGTGTGTTTGGGATCAGCTTCTAAAATGTGTTTGGAATCAGCTTCTAAAGTGTATTTGGGATCAGTTTCTAAAGTGTGTTTGGGATCAGTTTCTAAAGTGTATTTGGGATCAGTTTCTAAAGTGTGTTTGGGATCAGCTTCTAAAGTGTGTTTGGGATCAGCTTCTAAAATGTGTTTGGAATCAGCTTATAAAGTGTTTTTTTTTTAAGTGATCAAAATTACAGACTTTACAGGTTTATTTCAATTATACAATATCCACTATGAAAGTGGCCTATTCTGTGTCATTTTTTTTGCCATGTTACTGTAGAATTCTTCATCGCTACCGCCTCAATACTGTCCAGATGCAGTGAACAATCCTGTATCAGCACAATCCTGATGATGATATCAACTTGAGCCAGAGAACACTGATTTATGCTTGTCACAATGATCAAATATTTCATCTCCAAACCATTCCTCTCAAAGCTCATGCCGATATTGAACGGACAGAAAAAAAATCATGCATGTACATGTAAAACCAATTAACCCTTCAGTCAATATTCTTTTTTCCTCTTTCAATTACACATCGAATTTCAGTGACAGGAGTCCATTCCTGGGTTGGAGTTAACCTTACTACATGTAAATGTGTAACAGCCTTTCTATTGAACGTAAGGACCTTGAACTCTTTGCTTGTGTTCGCGTTCGATATTAGTACAGAACGTGTCCATTCATAATATTACTGGGACGATGGAATGCCTGTGGCACTTCAATGAAGTGGTTGTATATTGGGTATGCAGGGTCTGTGATTGGTCCAGACACCATCACGCTGGCTATGGAAATGAGACGGAATCGACATGAAGATAAAACACTAAAGTAACAATCTCCAGCTAATTATTGGAGCCAGGAGAGATGTGGGCCAGGTCAACAGTTGGTGGATGGCCTGTTGCCTGCCATGGTCCTTCACTAGCGGAGGGTTTCGTCTGTCCATCTGTCAATGCGGCGACAGGGGCCCCTCTGCTGCCTGCCTGCCCCATCAACTATTGATTCTACCCAGTGGTCCACGAGAAAATTGGATTTCCGTCTCCCAGGTCATTGAGAACCGTCATCTTACACACACAGACCGCGCAGTGGTTATTTCTGGACTCTAGATGTCCATATCATCTCTCACCATGCTAAACAACATGTCACTATGGAAAGTGCTACAGCAAAAAAAATCATTGAAATGTTGGCCTAACAAACATCGGACATTCCATAGCATGATAGTTCTTTTTTTTTTTTTGAAATCTCATTACATTTCCTCAGTCACAATAAGAATTGTGACCAAGTTTCAAATTTGTAAGATAATGTACTAAATGTATGGTACATCCGTTACATGTACATGTAGGATAAAGCCATTCGTATTCTGTATTGCTTCACTAATTTGATCCTCAATGTGTATTTAGGAGACAATAATGTCAAAATTTGATCCAAAAATTTGGGGGAAGATTGACATGTTACAAAATAACTGAATTATTCTACATTCATTGTAAAACAAATAACAATTGCGTTTATGTCAAGAACAATAGATTTATCAATGAAGGTATACATCTTATGTGTATACATGTAGATGTCCGAAACACTGGGTATCAATTAACCAACCACTAGCCAATTGACAACTCTTGTTATCGAAAAAACCCCCAACAGATTGAGTGAGTAGGATTTAACATCGTTTTCAACATTTTTTCAGTCATATCACGGTAGTGCCTACATGTACTTGTACCAGAACACGAGAGTGTCCACAGTTCCTATTATCCTGGACACTGATCAGCCCAGCCAGTACAGCACCCGGTCACCCATCCAAGTATTTGACTGGGCTTAATGTTGCTTAACTCTGATGATCTGACGAGAACCGGTGTGCCCAAAGTGATACGCCGTACTCAACAGAAACACTGTCTCCCAGTATGCTAAATAGTACAATCAGTAATAAATCTTTGTTTGAATGCCAAAATTACTATGAAAGGATTTCAAACAAGATTAGTTGTTCAAAGGACAAGTGTTCCTCTTAAATCAGCTCCTATCTCTGAGACAGATGGCTCGTAAAATAGTCTCTGTTTCAGAAAAAAGCAGTAAAATGCTGTGAATCCGCTCACATGTAATGTTCTGCCATTTTTTTCTATCGAGATGTCAGATGAAGTGGTACATCAAAGTTGCAATTAATTTTCGATGAAAAATGCTTTTACAAATATCCTTCTCCTTTTACGTTCCTAGCAGGAATTCTTGACCGAGATGGTCAGTTTTACTGTTTATTACCCCAACATCCCTGGGTGCCATTAAATTGCTAACTGCTTGCCAAACCCAATAAAAGCAACTTCCCTGAAGATTTGACCACCTACATGTAGTCGTTCTGGGTGAAAGGCAGTAATTTTCTCATCCTTAACTAATAATCTAGTAGCTTGTGGTGTTTAAGTAAACCGCTTTGGCAGCGTAATTGTATAAGCTCCCTCGATGATCAGTACATGGTCCAGGAGTATGGGGCTGAGCCGGTATGATCACGGACAGTATTACAGGGATTATAGGCTAATGGGAAGGAGGCGTTCAGCCGATTTGAAACTGGAATCATCTCTTCAATACACACATTCATCTACATGTATACACTGTGTGGTTCATGCATGTTAGACAATTACATGTAGGTTCTTTGATTTGGTTCAGTCACCACATGATCCTCCTGCATGTTTAACTCACACTATCATGACTGTGGATGGTCCAGGTTCCATACATGCCCATGTACTTTCAGATTATTCCCCGGAGGTACATGTAATAGTTATTGAGAAGCGGGTTATGGTTCCTCAGTGAGACAGAGTACTAACTACACGGCAGTGTGACTAACGTCACAGAATCTACGAAGCAGGGTAGGCATTACGACTCCGACGCGAACTGAACTCTTGGAAATCCCCCCACCCCAAGTTGAAATCCTGCCTATATTAAGATGGGCACTGCCCAAGTCAGAATCACCAATGAATCAAAAATCACCAGAAATTTTCATCAAAAGTAGATCATCTCAGAACTTGCTGGTAATAGTCCCCTAATGCACCTTCATGCCAAAAATCAAGTTTCTAATGCCAACGGTTCTCCTTATTTTGCCGATGAAAGGATTCGGATGGACTCACTCACTCATTACCGGACAATTTGCAAATGAGAGCCTACTTTGTAGGAAAAAATATCAGCCAAACAGGATCATTGTCACATCTATTAAGAGAGGAAACAATAAAACCAACAGGGGTTAAAATAATTTTCTCTAAGTTAAGCTGAGACCATTCGAAAATAGAGATTTCAGGGGGGCACAAATTTATCCTGGAGGTCACACATTTTTAAACCCACATTCTATTGATCATTTTCCCCACTTAATCATGACCACATGATATCACTCATAGCATCACTAGATTCAGGTTGATAATCAGGGGAGTTTTGGTGATAGCGCCGAGTGAATCCAAGCTAATGAGAAAATTCATGCTGGAATATTTCAAAAGCTGTATTTGCAGTCTAGTTCGACGCCAATCATAAATTTATAGTATTATGCGTAAATGTTAGATTTGGAGGGAATTCCATTATTTTCAGAACTACAGTTACCATAGCAACAGGCTACATGTACCAAGGGCTTTATTTTAGAAATTTCAATGGACATGAAAGTTTGATTAATGAATATGCAGTAATTAGTAATAGTAGTAATTATAATCCACTTGCACATACATGTATGGTAACAAGGTAAACGACCATTTCAGCCTTTGAAAGGTGATCTTAAAACAAATACATTGTTGAAATGAATCACAATGGTTGAATAGCAATTCAAAAAGACAGGAAGAAGACAGAAATTAATGGCACAAATGTTAAAATAGTTCCTGTAATGTGCGCTTTCAAAGCGAATGTACCATTATCACTTGGGTTATCAATGATAACTGTATATGACTAATGTTCAAGACTGTACATCAATAGAGGTCTAAGATTAAAGAGTGAAGCAGAGGAATGCTATCTGGTGCCGAGTTGGAGAACTCTGACATTTGATTTCTCTTCACCATCCGGACAATAAACCACATGAGCCGCAATGTTTGAATGCATGGATCAGGTGAATCCACCAGACTTGCATGTATTCAACTGTTGAAAGGGGAGTTGGGCAGAATAACTCAACTTCAAATGTATATTAGTTTATTACTGGCTATGCTATTATAGGAAAGATACAATTGAATTATTAAGATAAAGAATTGAACATGTATATATTAGGGAAACTACATTGTATGGCCACTATTGGGTATACATTGTATCATAACAAAAATAAATTGAGCTCAGAACCCCTGAGGTTTGGGAATTCAAATGTATTGGAAAATACTCTAACCATGCTAGTTTGGGTTTATAGATTCAAACACAGGCTGGTTCGATACATCACAAAATCAGCAGTGCTTAAAGCTTCGAGATCTGCCAATTATTACTTAAGTGGGTGATTACAAGTAGAAGATTATTGTCTGGGAATGAACTGCTGGCATGGCGGAACTTGTCCTTCACTCAAACTGTAAACAGTGGTCTGGCAGTAATACAATGAGTGGATGGAATGACAGTACTATTACCCTCTCCTAGTGCACACCGGAACTGAACTTTCATTAGTACATGTAGGACTTCAAACGCTCAGGACCACGTTAGGCATTCGGCCAGTTGACACCCTTCATCGGATATAGTATTTCTGGCCCTCAGCCATATTAGTACACGTGTACGATGATCTGATCATCATCATTAATATAGATTATCAATGGCCTGTCAGCCTTGATACATGCAACCCTATTGCTTAACTATGAAGATCACATATACATGGATGATATTTGAGCTCAACTGATTCTTTAGGGGGGTCAATATGTGATCACAAAGAATAGTCTTCCTAACCTTTACACCTATCATTCATATTTACAGGAAATACGAATATTAAAGTTTAGTCCGAATAAATCTACATGTAGTTTAACGTGTTGAAGAGAAAATCTTTATGGACATGTGTACCCTTCTTTATGTTTACTATCTTTATGTAAGCTTATATCAATCTTAAACTGTTAGTACTCTTTATGTACACCAATACTTTTGTTTATCAATCTTTATGTATATCAATCTTCATGTATATTAATCTTTATGCAAATCAATCTATATGTATACCTATATTTATGTATATCAATCTTTATGTTTTTTGATCTTTATACATGCCAATCTTCTTTGTTATTCAATCTTTATGCATACTACATCCTTGTACAATGTGAGGGTGAATTCAGAAGGATCTTTTTACTATAAAACACAAGAACACGTATACTTACACATCTTGAAATTCTTCTAGGGATTTCTGTGGTGTAAAAGCATTGAGGAGTCCTATAATCTGAAAATACAGGCAATGGGAGAGAAGGTTAACCAAACTTGGCAACACTATTGTCTTATCAGGGATGCCACAAATGACTTTTCATCAACAAATATTCATGAAAAAAACCCATTTCAATGTTTCACTTGTGTACTCGAAAACATACATGAGCTAAATGTATGTCAAGAGACGGTAAAGGGGGAGAAATTTCATTTCTAACTCGGGACTTTTTCATGACTTTTTTCGATTCAAAATTCATGACTTTCAATTCAGGACTTGCAACATTTATTCAGGATATTTCAGGTGTTTTTATGACTGTGACAACCTGATTCAATGATCTCAAGAATAACCAAACATAATGAAGGATTTGATTGGATAAAGTTGTCATTCATGAATATTCCTTCGATACTGAGCTAAAAATGAGGCCAACTGCGTTGGTTAATATAGCCAAGCTGATTAGTTGAAAATGAAGTCATCGTTAAAAACGCCATGAGACACAATGGCAACGATTGGCCGGTTTGACAGACCTGTCCGTCTTTTGTTACTGGGTTAATCTGTCATAAAGAAAATGGCTGCGTATGAAACTTTAGCGAGCCGAATGTTGTGTTTACCACTGAAATAAACAGTCTCTCGGATTTATATGTTGGATTAAAACCCACAGGGATGATGCATTAGCACGATCATCCGGTTGAAATAGGCAAATCGTGATGAGATTTTTTATGGGAACTATCATTCTGCTGGGACATAGACGCATGGTAATGTTGCTGAAATCAAAGTTTTGTTGTTGTTCATTCTCTTTTCTCACCTGGTTTAGTTTATTTCAGACAAACGTGGGCAGATATTTCGAAGGACAGATTAAGTAAAGTTTGGGCTTTCTGGAAATATCTATATTTAGTGGGGTTTCACTCAAGCTACATGCAAATATATTGCTTAAAATAAAAAGACTCTCCAAAATGAAATCCTCATTAATCCGAGCATACAAGGCTGACAAATAAGACTATCGGCAAGTAGCAAAGGATTAAGCCAGTGCTAGGGGCCGTGTGGATGCTTCATTGTCTCCACATGAACAGCTGCAATGAAAGCATGGCTGAGATACTAAGGCTACGCTTGAAAATCCATCATATTCTCGGGTTTGATTGTGAAGTATCGAGGGAAGCTTTCCTGTAGAGTCATACGATTGCTTTTTAGTACATGTATGTAGCCAGATGTCATTTTTTCTCGCCTCTTGTATATCGCTGCAATTTATAATAAAGCCTAACCAACATGTTCATGTAGAATGGTACAGGACACAATTTCATACACGGGAATGCAAAGTTGGCATCTGAAGAAAATCCCACCAGCTACATGTACATGAATTTTATTCTGTCAATATATTCCCACGATGCAATTATGGAAATGAGAACAGAGCAAATTTATCGGTTCCAATATAATTCCTGTATTCGACTATTTAATCTCTAGATCGGGAGACTTTCAGCGCCGAGTAAAAAACCCATTATAGATGATAAGGAATAGGCCTACTGATTGATAACATATATACAAGATTTTATTGATCCAGCAAAAAAGGTAATCTGCCAGCATTAAATGTTGTCAATTGCCTTAATTAGAAACTTAACGAACCTAATGTAAACCAACGGATAAAGATCCGTGTGTCTACTTGCGACTGATACTGATCAGTGATAAGGGAAGATAAGTCAAGCATATATGCAAGATGAATCGGCAAGAATAAAAGCAGTGGTGGCGAGTTACATGTAGATTTATGGAAGAAACTAAAGTTCTATTGATTTTGCTGTTTGGTTAAAATTGACAGCGTGAGATCATGTCTCAACGGAGACACAGTTCCCTACCTTGATCAAAAGCAGGCAGAGTAGCTCGCTAATCGAATGGCTGTTGAATAATCACTCGACAAGTGAAGACAATGAAGGTAGCGGCCAAACCTCTGAATTGTCTGGTTTTTCTGACAAAACCAGAACATGTGGGCGACCCAGGAGAATTGGGAAAATCATATAGACAGAATCTGACAGACAAAAGCTTGCATGGATGATAAAATCTTGTTATGTAGTTGTAAGATACATGTAGTAATCCCACAAATCTCCATTTCTCATTATTTCGGCATATTTACGATGCACTTTCTGGGATACTGAAATCGGAAATCAGGTCTCTGGACATTTATTGAATAAAACATTACATATGTTACAAGAGATACCAGTATGCATTTGCGTACACTTCGCCATCCATAAGATGGCTTGCGAATCATGTGTCTCCATTATCAAGGAGCGATATCCGGTACTTTACCGTATTCTGTTCGGCCTTCATCCGGCGAAGAACAGACTCGAGAAATCTGATAAATTACAGGTTTTCATACCACTTCGGAAACAGATATTGCCTGGGCTTACAAAATATAAAGGTATGAATAACTTTCGTATCATCCAAGAGGTGTGGTAGATCTGTAATTTTGTACAAGTAGGACATCACAGGACTCGAAAAAGGCGGGTTAGTTGGGATTACGTCGGTAGAATTTAGCTGACTGGCTGAGGAAGTCATGTGGTATGGATTTCTGGAAATTCCCTTTTGCAGTTGCCGAAAGTAGGCTGAAAATGGATACACACGATCCCAGGGTCAGTCTTACCGCGTATAGATGACCCAGATAGTTACAGGTTGGAGATACATGTACATTATAAATGTTTCATTAACTATTATGAGAATAAGAAGTACACACAGACTAGCCAACACAATTAAATATCCCACAGATCTGCTACATGTACATGTAACAAATATGCAAATCTCCTGATCTCTGGTCACCAGGTCGAGCTTCTATTCATAATGATTGAATTGTTAGAAGAGTATTAAATTGTTAAAAGATGGGCCAGGATGAGTGAATTTTGCTAGTGATTGAATTGTTAGAACATGGAGAATGAAGTTTCATAATGAATGAATTGTTTGAAGAGGAGACAAGATAAATGAAATTTCACAATGAGAGAGTGAGAGAGAGCTTGAGAGAGAGAATTACGGTTTAACGTTGCGTTCAGCAATATTTCAGCAATACAGCGACGAACAGGCTTGGACATGAGTAAAATCTGGGTGAGTGACAATTCAGCCTCCCTAAATGTATTGGGGGAGCAAAATTACTCCCCCCCCCCCCCGCCTCCCTCTCCCAAAAATGCTTTCTGACTACTTTCTAACAGGTTTACATTCACTCTTTTCCCCTTTACACAAATAGACATGATAGAGGAACACAGGTCTCACAGAGAACAAAAGATTTGGCTGATCTGTTAGCCTCCAACTGGGGGTAAGATAACATGGAGGCGGATAGGACGGGACACAAATTTTGCTTTGAAATATAGAACTAAGTATGAGAAAATTACCAAACTTTCAGACCGAGACGCAGAAGATATCTTAGCTCCCCAACATATATGTTAGAATGGTAATTGAGTTGTACGTTTTTATGATAAATCTCATTAACTTCAATGTAGACTTTCAGAGGGGGGAACAGCGGGGACTGACGTCATCATGAGTCCCAGAATGCATCGTCTGCTCTTTGATACTGAATTTGTCCAGTCTGTGTAGCTCGCTACGCTTGGCTTGGCAGCTCCTCGCAAATTCGGGTTGGCAGACAGCTGACCCTTTTACCTGGCACATAGTTTGTTGTTGTTGTAATTTGCACCATACTTTCATCACATATACATGCCCTATGTTCGCTGAAACTGGAGTAAGTTTTCAGCTCAACTCTACTCCCTTTTCTTGATGTCATTTCATGTAGATTCCAGCAAGCAAAATATATCAGAATACAAAGTCCTTGCGCCAAGTTGACTTCCATGATATTGAATTGACCGCGAGAAATTAGAACATACGGCTACTCCCGCGTTTTTTCTTTGACCATGTACAGGGGTGCTGGTTGGCTTTTCACTGTGTTAAAAATACCATTACAGCTGGGCGGAAAGTGACTTGCGCAGAAATGTGTGTGCGCAACGTTGGATGACAACTTCCTGCTGTGTCTTCTTAAAGCAACAACATGTAGAACTGCTGCTACGCTCGGCTGTCGATCTAGATATAAAATCTGGCCTATAATATTCGGTCGTTGACTTGTTTACATGCAGTTTTATACACATGGTGCGAAAACTCAATTTTTTTTCGTGCATGCACTGCGGCAAAAATCGGCAATCTTTTTTTTAGCAAAACTGAATTTGAGATTTTCTGCAACTAAAAAAAAAAAAAGAAAAGAATTTCATCGTCGTCGCCACGATGAACATGAGATTGATCTAATCAAAACCCCTCGGCTTTCCCAAAGTGATTGTGACCCATGTGTAGTGTGAATTGGGGAAGAGATAGTTCTATGTGGGATGATCAAGATATACCGGTAGAACATTCAGGCATATAGGACAGAAATAGAAAATTATATATCTGTAAAGGGGCATAACTCTGTAAAATATGGGTCGAGGGGATCCACTTTCGATAGGCGTCTGACTTAGCACTCTGTAAAATGAGAACCGAGACGAATAAGCTGTACCGAACATGGATCTGCAGATTTAACTTGTACATTCAGCTACAGATAACGAAATTGGAGATTACATCTGAAAGGGGCATAACTCCATAAGCTGAGACGAGTAATCCTTTGTTGGCTTGTAGAATACAACAATATAAATAAGTTTCCAAAATATAGTAGCTATACCGAACACAGTTCTGCAGATTTAGTTGGTTACATTCAGGCATATAGGACAGAAATAGAAATTAATATATCTGTAAAGGGGCATAACTCTGTAAAACATGGGCCGAGGGTAGCCACTTTCAATAGGCGTCTGACTTAGCACTACATAAATAAGTGTTGAAAATTTGGTGGTTGAATCTCAAAGCGGTTTTGCCTAAAATGCATTAACGGACGGACGGACGGACGGACGTACATGGCAACGACAATACCCCCGAGGCCAAAATGGCCGAGGGGTAAAAACCGGCTACAAGAACCCGTGATGGTAGAAGAATCCTTCGTGGTTGGTTAACTTCCTTAAGCATGAACCAATCACATCTGCCAGATTATAGCAGTTGTCAATCTTCTATCATTTGCGAGAGGTGTGAGACTGCTGTCAGCCCTCATTCTCTTGAGAAGCATGCCTTTCCCTCATTAGACTCCTCTGACAACAACACACAATCATGTATATCTGCGTTCCGGGGTACCATGTAAGGGTTCTGGAAATTGAATTAATCAATCAGCGAGGATCCCATCTCTGAATAATTTGCCATTCTTCCCTCCATGAATTTAAGAGTTTTGAGGAAGGTTACATACCAATTTACGATACATGTCACTTGTGGGCATATTCTTCAGATCAATTGTACATGTACGCTCTACAGATAAGGACATCATGTGTCCCGAGATTACAGTCTAGATTTGATTTCTATACTAGTCATCGCGCACTACTCATCGCGCAGTCGACCCATTCTACTGTAGGGTGCAAGCCTGGCCCATGGAATCTCAGGTAGTGAAAACCCCAGGTCTCTCGCCCCACCCTATCCCGCGCCACACCTAACATGCCTAAGCGACCCGCGCTCGCGCACTACTCATCGCGCATGCACAATCGACCCATTCTACTGTAGGGTGCAAGCCTGGCCCATGGAATCTCAGGTACCGGTAGTGAAAACCCAGGTCTCTCGCCCCACCCTATCCCGCGGCAGACCTATGCGACCCGCTGTGCAGTGAGTAAAGCGGAGTAGGAGGAGGAGGAGTACATGTAGGAGTCGGAGTCGGACAGGCCACGGATTATACTAGGTAGATGGTCCTGGTCCAATCTTTGATGCCATTCAAACTGGACTTGTCTGAATGAAGGTGAATGGAATGTGAAGGCCAAATGTTGCACTGCATATTATACATGATAGCGTACTTAGTATACAACTACTCATAATTAAGGTTCATTTACTGAGAAATACTAAATATTAGACAAACAAAAAAGTTTATCTACAATAAAGCAAAAAGATTAATTTGTCATGTTAATGCATGTACTCTTGGCCCATTTCAAATAATGGCTGATAAAGTTGTGAAAATATGGACCCGATAATAAAAGCCAGATCATGGCAGCTTCGTCATCAACTTGTCTCGTGGTTACGAAGTACAGGCCTTATTTTTTGACGCGAACGCTCGTTCAGGTTACGTGAAGGTTACGCAAATCATATTTTACGCGAACGGTCACCGTTCACGTGGGGCGAATTTCATCTGCCAGCAAGTCACAAGTCGGCATTGTCTGTCTGCACAAAGTGAAAATAAAATAAAAAGTGGCGACAGCGATATTTCCGCGTATACCGTCCACTTTCTCTTTCTCCTTTTGTCGACTGGCAGGCTAATTTACATGGCCGTGGTTGTTTGATAAATCATGAATTGCTTATGGCCTAGTTAAATTGTTTGTGTCGAGTGGTTTCGCTTTCACTGGCCAGACAATTACGCATGCCCAGATGGAAATAGGTCGGCACTGAAACTATTTGCCGAGAAGTGGAGACTGTCTGGTCGTTGGAATTGACCAATAAATTGAAATAATGGAGGTTATTTGATGCACAATAAATCATTTTGAAACCCTGAACATACATTCAGAACATATTTGGCATTTTACAGCTTTAGAAATATTTAGGAATCGCATTTCGGCAAAAATAATGTACCGTAAAACTCACGTAAGCACTGGAATTTTATCACGTTCAGAATACTACCGATGCCGATAGACGGTCTGTTTTGCTTCATCTCGACTAAATAACTCGTCTGAATTCTTATAGATGTCACGGTATGTATTCCTGGTTACTCGTAGCATAACGAATATTGAATATTTATTAAAAATTCCAAGTGAATCGGTAAAAATCCTTTTGTTTACGCGACGTGTGGCTTACCTCAGCAAAACCAAACGACATTTAACGATATTTTATGTTAATGAGCAGTTGGAGCAGTTTGACCAATCAGGAAGTCGGGTTACGTCAGGTGACCAGCATTTTCGCGGGTTTATTGGGGTTGAATGAGAAGGATTCGAAACACATGACCATTTTCACCCAATAAAATCGACGCATTTTTACTATTGACCTGAAATAAGGTTGTGTTGAAATGAAAGCAGAGTTGTTGCCCTTCAATTTGATATCTTTAACGTGGGGAGGGGCTTCCGGGATTTCGTTGCAGAAGCTTGTAAACAAGGTGCGTTTTACGCGTTTCAACAAACTTTTCTGAATAAATGACGCTCTGTTTTACATTTGTAGACGATCTTCACATAACTAAGCGTATTTTTTAGTAATAAACACCGAACTCACGTGAAATAATTAATGAAATAATACGTTTTATTTGGAGTAAGCTGTGTCTGGTTTGATTTTTCCACACGTGGCTCCAAATTGTTTCGAAAATTTACGTAACCTTTCACGAAGTTGGTGCGTAACCGAACGATCGGTTACGTACGCTAAAAATCACGCGAACGGTAAATCGTTCACGCCAGATTTTGAAAAAATAAGGCCTGGAAGTATTGACATGACAGTGTTATTGTACAGCTGTAGAGCTGAGTGCCGAGATCTATAGTTTATCACCGGCATTGTGTTGAGATTCTCACATGTCCGGAAGGATAATTATTGAGAGAACGAAAAACTATTTGAGAACATCTTGGAACTATTATCAGGATTATAGAACATCGAGCTAGCCATTGGTCAATTATTTCCCTAGAACCATCATGACATTAATTTGTAAATGGAAGGCTAGTTTACATGTACATGTACATGTACAATGTACATGTATGTATGGCACAATATGATATTAAAGTCCATGGCTAATGCATGCCAGACTGTCAGCTGGCACAGAAGTTAGTGTGGACCATTCTATCAATTCTACCGTTATACTGCAAACCCGTCCAATAATTTCACTGGCTTGTCAGAACTGTATCGGTCTGCTTCAATAGATCCAGCACAGACTTGGGAGTATAAGCCACTTAGTCCGCAATCATGTCTATCAGCGGTACATTCAAACTGGACAGATAAATAGTCTCGCGGTCTGCCCTATTCAACCCTCAAGCTAGACTAGCCAGAAAAGTCTGCATGCCAAGTTTTCATTCACTCCTGGGTTCATTGTACAGAATTCAGATTCAATGAACACAAACTACTATCATACAATGTAGTGGCTTCCAATAATCATGTTTGTAAGATAAAAGTCTGTTATCGGTCAAGATTGTGCGAATGGAAGTGAGGCTGGAGGGATGGATATCTGACCAAAAATAAACTTGCAAGCAGATCACTTTATTCTTCTTCTAACATTGATTCCTGTTGTCATTGTCATGATGGTAGACTGTAGTGGGTCAGTGGTGTCATGGTCATGATGTCAGTGGTGTCATGGCCATGATGGTAGTGGTGAAGTCGCGTCTTGGTCATGATGGTAGTGGGTCAGTGGTGTCATGGTGGTAGTAGATCAGTGATGTCATGGTCATGATGGTAGTGGGTCAGTGGTGTCATGGTCATGGTGGTAGTAGATCAGTGATGTCATGGTCAAGATGGTAGTAGATCAGTGGTGTCATGGTCATGGTGGTAGTAGATCAGTGATGTCATGGTCAAGATGGTAGTAGATCAGTGGTGTCATGGTCATGATGGTAGTAGATCAGTGATGTCATGGTCAAGATGGTAGTAGATCAGTGGTGTCATGGTCATGGTGGTAGTAGATCAGTGATGTCATGGTCAAGATTGTAGTAGATCAGTGGTGTCATGGTCATGATGGTAGTAGATCAGTGATGTCATGGTCATGAATGGTAGTGGGTCAGTGGTGTCATGGTGGTAGTAGATCAGTGATGTCATGGTCATGATGGTAGTGGGTCAGTGGTGTCATGGTCATGGTGGTAGTAGATCAGTGATGTCATGGTCATGATGGTAGTGGTTCAGTGGTGTCATGGTCATGATGTTGGTGGGTCATGCAGTGGCAGTGTGTGAAATAGGAAAACAAATTCTGGTTGCCCATGGGGAAGTACAGGCAACCAACACATCCAAATGAATTGCAATTCAAGTGGAATTAGGTTGCCCGATTGAAATTTTGGTTGCCCCGGGCAACAGGGCAAAGGGCTATTTCGCACCCTGCGTGGTGTCATGGTCATGATGTTGGTGGGTCAGTGGTGTCATGGACATGATGGTAGTCGTTCAGTAAATGGATTTCTATACAAACTCCAGCAGTGCATCATGGGATATTTTCCAGTTCTGAAATACTCGATTGGTCAATTCAAATTTACAACAGTAATCTGCTATTTTGATTGGCCACCCTCCAGGCAATCAGAGGAGTTTCTGTAAAGGTTCATTTTCTCACTCAAATGGGTAAAACATGATAACCTGTAACCAATAATTTAGGGTTAAATACATGTTAACATTCACATATTATCGTAATCCATAGAGGGTCTTCTAAAGCTGAAATTGGGAAACCTTCAGGAGGACAGGGTTTACCGTTCATCATACATGTAACACCCCCTCACCCTACCCCTAGCATTTAACGACCCCCAACTGGTAGTAAACTACGATTAGATGTTTCTCCTTCACTGGTACAGTTTATGATCAATCACCTTTCTCGCTTGGTCGATGCCAATGACTATTATATCTGTGCTGATTCACTGCTTGCTTCACTCTTGGGGCATTGCCTTTTTTTGTCACAGTGGCCTACATATCGCATGAATGTGTATTAATTTAACCGATAACCGTCTACAGGTTGGATGGTCGAGATGGGAGGAAGTCGGCCAGAGTTTTCGCCTGATTCTATCATATCAATCAGTGTTTGTGCGGAGTAGCGTTCTTTAATTGTCCCGAGAATGATTACTGCAAACCGAAAATCATTTGTCACCAGGTGAAATCCAACAATGGGCCGACTTCACACGCAACTGAGTCTGTTACAATGGTCAGGTAGTTCACACATCCTTGTGACATACATTCTGTCAGGCTAGTATGTCTGAGTGATGATTTGTGAGGACATAAACGGTTTTCTTTTCTTTCAGTTAAAGGTCATATCCATTATTTATTGCTTTCAAAACAGTGGCTATCATCATATATCCTTCGACTGATGTTACATATTCTGGAACCGTGATCTCAACCATGCAGGTACTGCATTGATCAATGCTTGTACACCTACTGTACATCATTTTATACAATAATGCGTAAAATATACGACAATGCGCCAGGAATCAGAGATTGGGGTGGATCTTCATAAAAAATCTGGAATAATACTATCCTAGCACTTTAGGCTGTTGTCCAGAGGCTACCTAGGCCCCTTGAAGCTACATGTATGGGGTCCCAGATGTCTGGAGCAGCATTTTAGACGATTTCTGGGAAATAAAACTGCAGATTTGCATCTAACATGTCTAAATTCAAGGCATTATTTTATACTGATTTTTCCTTGTAACCAAATATTTTCAGTACATAATTCAGATTACTGGACAGATTAATTCGGAACATCAGCAAATCCGGGATTTTAGATTCTGAAAATCCAGAAATCTGGATATATCCGGAAGACTCCAATCTCTGAGAAATACACGTACGAGCCCATCAGGCATGTCAGACGGCATGTTCAGACAGAAATCAAGGAGAATCTAGATGGTACAAATTTGTTACATCAAAAGTATACCTCCCAGATTCCTCAAAATTCTACTCTTGCATTTTGATGTTCAATGTTCATGTTGAACCAAACAACACATACAATGAAACCTGTAATTACAGACACGTGGGTAAACTGATCAGTCTCTAAATACTGACATTGTCTTGGGTCCTGATACTTCAACTTAACGTATTTTGAACCTTGATAAACCAGAAATCTGACAAACCTGACACTATAATCTGGTCCCAAGCAAGGTCGCTTTACACAGGGTTTCGATGCACTGAACCATTAAATACAATAGCTATGAGAAATGACAATATCAAAGAGTAACGACAACAGTAATGGCAATTTATCCTGAAGAGCTACGAGAATGGTCAAAGCCCTGATTCTATGTTCATCCCGACTCTGCCAGCATGTTTCCGTTATCTGAGAATGAATACATGTACATTATTGCCAGTGGTGGATAAATCATCAGTTAATGGCACACTGCCATTCCTCGTAACAACACACGACCCAGGCGATGGGTGGCAAAATCATGTTATTGGTGCTGAATGGACCTAATGTTTGGGTGTGCTGATGCCAGACTATCACAGTAACTGTAGAAAGGTAAAATCTCTTCTACTTCTGCTTGATCGTCCATGCTGGACCTGTCCTCTTATAAATGTATCACTGTATAAGTAATTATGCCTATATGATATGTTTTGCTCGCTCAGGATATACTGGATAATGCCAAAAAAAAAAAAAAAAGTGTTTACAAGGAGAATCACAATGGACATATGGAAAGAAAAGCATTGAAATAAAAGGTTACATGTATTTCACATTGTCAATTTAAACATTTAAGTTGAACAGTTCTCTTGTGCTTTGACAAATCCTGTTCAATGTTCATCCCTTTAAAGGGTATTTGGCATGTTTAGTGAATGAGTGAATATGATTTGCTGTCGCTTTCAACAATATTTCAGTCATATACTGATGTATGGATCTTATATCTTTTCACACCTGGAACCCCACGGGTGGGTTCCTATTCCTTATTACACCAGGAAACTCCACCGGTACCTGGTTTTGTCGCCTCTTCTGAGGAGCGGAAGCCCTTAATTCGTTTCTTGACCTGAGGTATGCACAGCGACACTCCAGGTCAATCCCAGGGTGTGCACAACAATACCCCAGCTCAATCCCCGGAAACCCCAAATGGCCTGGCCAATTAAAGGGTAATGATTTAGACATGAACAACGAACTGTAGGGAGAATACTTACATTTTTGTGGTTGACTAATTTCATTAGCACAAACTCCCTATAGGCTCTTTTTGCATGCGTTACATTCTGGAAGGGTCGACTGAGTTTCTTTATAGCTACATTTGTAGCTGTGGCGGAGTCATACGCCGCACTGGAAAATAAAAATAAATGGACATGAAGTTAACTGTTCGATAGAATTCTGCAGAAACAAGAATGAGATATGAGTGTAATATTAATCGACAAATGGTACGAAAAAAAGAAAACTTTTAGTTACATGTACAGATCTGGGTTTTTTCAACAGGCAACAAATTATTCTGGAAAAACTTTATTTCAGGACTTACTCTGGATTGGGGGTTTTACACAAAGCACTAGCAGGTAAAATATGATGTACAGCTTATTTTGTGAATTCTTATCATTTTCACGAGGGATTTTCAATCATAGCAAAAATATAACGTCAAATCAAAACAACGTAGAAATGCCGGACAAATTTGGCTAAATTAATCATATTTTTTCTATGATCAGGATGATGGGAACTCCTTTTCAAAATCGCTAACAATTGACAAAATAAACTGTTCACCATAATATGTCTGATCGTTATGACACATCTAGACATGAGTGAGTGAATATGATTTAACATTGCTTTTAACTATATGTCAGTCATATCACGACGTTGGGTCCTATTCCTTTTCACACCCGGGAACCCCACAGGTGCCTCAGTTTGTCGCCTCTTACGACAAGCTCTCTGAGGAGCTGAGGCTTATTCTTACCATGACCTGCGGTGTGCACAACGACATCCCAGGTCAATCCCCGGAAGCCCCACGGGGACACTTCTAGACATGAAGTTTTTGCAGAGACAGAAGAATATGTTGCCCATTATGGAGTGAGTGGATATGATTTAACATCGCTTTCAATTATATTTCAGTCGTATCACGACGTTGGGTCCTATTCCTTTTCACACTCGGGAACTGCACGGGTGGGGTCCTATTCATTTTTACACCCTGGAACACCACGGGTGCCTCAGTTAATCGCCTCTTACGACAAGCTGTCTGAGAAGCTGAGGCCTATTCTTACCATGACCTGCGGTGTGCACGACGACATCCCAGGTCAATCCCTGGAAGCCCCACAGGGTGTTGCCCATAATGTCTACAAATAAATCATGCAAGGGATCTTCGAATGAGAATGAAGACTGCATCCCAGTTTATGACTCTTCGAATATATTCAATACACAAGTCACCTGTGGTGTATTTCATATGGTGTATTTGGTATATAACCACAGCTGATCTCTTTTCCCCGAATTACATGTAGGTCAAAGGAGGCAGAGCTCCACAATCAAGTTTGAGTTTATCATTGGATAAAATAGTTACATGATAGACACAAGACAATGCATGACAAATATTGTCACGATATTGCACAGTATCTTGCCAATATTTGGCAGACATTGTTGAGTGTCTGTTGTGTAACCATTATTTACATGTACATTGTGTTCAAAATAACTTGCTTTGCTTTCAGAGCTGCAATGTAAATACATGTACATGTACTTGTGCATGAAAAAAGAACTCTTTTCAACAATATTTTCCAGCAACCTGACTAAATATGAATAAGAATTGAAAGGCACGGACATTACAAATCTGTTTTTTAACAGAGTTGTATGGATCAATATTTCTTAAATCTGTTATCTTGTATAATACGAGAGTAAGCCAGAGGGACAGGGTCATGAGTGCCTGCCAGTTTTACAGTAACACAGAGGCAATGATGATGTTTCAAGAATATGAGCATGCAATTGAGCAATAAGGTACATGGCCGAGAACTGTTCGTTAAAATCAATCAGGGATGAAAGGCAGTAATTCACCTGTCTGTTTGCCATCAGGTTCACTTGGCTTCCTCCAAGATAGAGGAGCACTTAAACCCAACTCAATTTGTGTCAACATCAGTTCTCTATAATATTCTTCAATATATCAAACTTCCACCAGGAAAGTTTCTTTTTCACGACATTGAAGTGATGTGGAAGCATGCTGATGGCGAATGTATCAACATGAAGTACGCAATACATTCAACCATATTATCGACCAGATTTTACTGGGGTAAATCAATGATGAGATTTTACGACTAGCCAAGGACAATGGTAGACCAGATGTAGTACAACTATTCAATATTGCTTCTGGAGAAGGAAAATCACAATAGGCTGGTTTGGGTTTCTCATTTACCGATGCACCAGTTTTCCCGTTATGTTTATTTCATCATTCAGGCACCTCCTGGGCATATTGTCCATTTTTATGATGAAGCCATTCTCTGACAGCTGTGCTTTACAAATAAGACTAAATGAGATGGAGGAATGAGTGTGTAGGATTGAACGTTGCTTTCAGTACTATTTCAGTCATATCGCGACGAATCACCTAAGCACCACCCAGCCAAGTTGCATTCCTGTTGCTTCATAGAAGCGAATCTTTAAAGCAACAAGGAACCCGACATCCACCCTATAAAACACTAAGGACATCACACAAGACACAGACAGGACACTTACATTGGTGCAATAAAGACAAGTGACATTACAGTGCTAGACTATTATCAAGTTTCTTTTGCTCCTCAGCAAAACGCATTGAAGCAACAAAGACCCATGCCCACCAGGCACCCAATAACCATAACAGGGAGGAACAAGAAATATATTTTCATTACATTTACAGAATGTGGAATTAATAACTTTGGAGAGATAGAATTTTTGGGTCATCAGTGAGATTGGAGTGAGTGAGTGAATAGAATTTAACGTCGCTTTCAACAATATTTCAGCTATATCTCGATGAAACCAACTAAGCACCACCCAGTCAAGTTGTGTTCCTGCAACTTCAAAGGAGAAATCTTTGAAGCAGCATGGAACCAGACACCCTCCATCCACCCTATAAAACACTGATGACAGCGCACAAGACACAGACAAGATGCTTACATGGTGCAATAAAGACAAGTGATATTAGTACAGTGCTAGATTGGCTCGGATGTTCTAGCTGTCTACATGTACCTGTATGATATGAGCATGTACATGTAGGATGATGATCTGGTAATCAATACTGGGTCTGATCAACATTCAGATTTATTGACCAGGTATTAAATACTGATCCAAGCTATGCCAACATGAACCCAGACCAGCTACATTAAGCCCAATACTGCCTCTTGTTGTCTGAAAATGAATGTTACCCTCAGGGGAAGTACAAGTATGAATGTATCATGGAAATGGTAGAATCCAGAAAGCAGGACATTATGATGTTCAGATGACAACATGTTTAAGCCAGCTTTGATGGAACTTTGGTCAAGGTTTGCAAAAGGAGGAGTTCCAAATGTGGCATCCATCTCATGTACTGGCTTCTAGGTACATGTAGCCATGAGTGTCGGTGAGACACTCAATTTTGAGATGAGACACCGTAAAATCTGGAAATTTAACCTGGTAGAGATAGGAGTAAGTCACCCTGTTTTTCAGGAAAAATTGGAAAAATGTAGAATTGAGACACCATATCTTCAAACCCTACATTTAGGTAAAAGCCTGCCTGAATGGAACTCTACACATGCCTTTATTTCTACTGTACT
>JAVTVY010027658.1:0-106420 GCA_036873755.1 Hanleya hanleyi
CGAATCTCATCGTTGTGTTTGGCAAAGGCGCTCATATCGACCAAATCTGCTTGCCACTGGGCATCTATTCCTCCCACGATGACCCGGTTCCGTAAAAAATGGCGACGGACAGATCGATGTAAGGTATAGGTGTCTTGTCTTCTTAACCAATTTCGGACTTGGGCACGTTGTATCCCCTGGAGTTTGGCCGCTCGATAGAGAGCCGACAATGCACTATAGGTCGCCGGACTGTCGGGACTGTAGTATAAGTTATCCAGCACCTTCTCCCAGCGCTTCATGGTGACAAAATGATGATGCACCCTGGCTCTATCGTTTATTTATAACGGGTATATCTTGGGTCGGAGTTTCTTTCTGATTTTCTTCATTGGCTTTCACAGTGTCCATGGTAAACGACCAGTCCAACTCGTCTGACGACCGCTTGATAAGCACTTGATCCACATCTACCACGGCATCTTCCAATGCAGACCATAGATCAGGGTGAAGGGTAAAATGCACTGTACCCCCATCTAGCCGAGTCAATTGAGCAAAGAAAGGGCCGCGTCGGATGTACACATCGTGACACAAGTGGATGAGATCGCCCTCCAGTTCACCAGACAACACCCGTTTGAATTTGGTCCAGCCCTCTCGGGACAGACGAATGTGAGCCGGGCACGGTTGTGTAGGGTCCGTGTCTCCCACCTCCTCCATGATATCGACCGTATCCGCATACACGTGCAGGAAAACCTCGGGGTCAAGCTGAGATACGCCAGTATCATATGCTCCGCCATGGTCAGTACGTGAATGGTACCAGAGTTGACTGTTTCTCGTATTTATAGGGACAACCCCGTGAGATCAAAAGGATCAGGTGGTCATATCACTGGGCTGGTTGAGTGTAGCCGGGTAATCAATGGCATCGTCGTCGGGTTCATATAGTTGTTCATTGGGTTCTGCCGCCGATTCTCTCAGGGCACGAGCCCACTCCAACTCGTCTGATGACCGCTCGTCCGGTGTAAACAGCTGGTCCACGATAGACACCACTTTCTCGAAGGCTGTCCACAGATCGGGATCTAGGGTGAAGCTTCTCGTAGCATCTTGGTAGCGGCCCAGACGTGGGAAGAAAGGTCCACGGTATACGTAGATGGCATTGTCTATGTGGATGACGTGTCCATCGAGCTCGCCGCTCAACACCCGTTTAAATTTGGTCCAGCCGTCACGGTGTAGCGTCACCGTATTCGATACGGTCTCAGCGGGCGACCAGCAAACTCCACGGTCTTCCACCAGGGTGACTTCATCTTCATAGACGTGTAACCCCACCCGGGGTGTAAGGGGCAGGATGGCTCGTAGGACGGGTGACATGCTTGGTCCAATGTCGAACGGTGAATGACACACACTCTGTCTGACCCTCGTATTTATAGTCCCCACTGTCAATACCACAGCGCCAGGGTCAATAGGGCACAGACTAGTATGAGCCCAACCAGCCGGCGCTGGTTGCGGCGTGAGCGCTCCTGGTCCATAGCGCGAGCATCAAGGATGGCTGTCATAGTCCAGTAGTGGTGAGTGATGGCACGCCTCTCCATCGAGTGCACTCTGTGGAGGACCGCTTCTGTGAACTCGTTCAGGATCTGGCGTCGTCCCTCGTTGTCGTCGCCATCTGCAAACATGGACTGGACCACTGCTCGGTAACCCGTGAATGAATTCACCGCGGTGGCATGCTGTAAAATGCGAGTCGCACAGGGCTGGATCTCCGTCATGGCTCTGCAACCGTAGAAATGAAGGTGTGTGATCCCGAGACACGTGTTTTATAGACCATGTCACACATGCGCGCCTAGCTCTACGGGTGTAGTCCGTGATACGTACTATTCTGATGGGTTAGTCCAAAATAGAGAGCAACAACAACAACACAGATTACAGATCAATCCTTTTATTATGCGTGAACATCATAGAAATGCATGTACTGACCTGTCTGTGGGGGTTTTCCACAATGGCGTTCACCTTCGTGTCTTTTCGGGTACGTCCGTGTCTTTTCGGTAAAGCCCGTGTCTTTTCGGTAAAGTCCGTGTCTTTTCGGTAAAGTCCGTGTCTTTTCGGATCGGTGACGTCCGTGTCTATCATCCGGGCACTTCGCGTCTGCGCCTGCATTGGGTATGTATAAGGGTCTTCATGCTTGCGCGCGCGCAATGCAGCTCAGTCGTACACCAGTACACCAGTCTCGATCCTCGACTTGGGGTAGAGTGTGCTAAAAATAGATTACCAGCTAGCGTGCTATAAAAGGGAAGCGGCCTTGCCATTTCATCAGACACTCTATCAACCACCAAGATGTTCACTTGCACAACTTGCCAGAAGCAGTTTACTCGTCTAGATAATTTACGACGCCACGAGGCCTCCACCCACAACGATGGACTGTATACTTGTATAACCTGCGCACGGTCATTTAATCGGGAAGATGCTTTACTGCGCCACGAACGTTCAATTCATGGGCCACCCAAGCGTCCATGCGAGGATTGTGATCAACTCTTCAAACGACGCAGTCAGTTGCTGCGACACCAACGGTTGATTCATGGTCCGTCTCTACGGTTTGAGCGACAACTTCCTACTGAAGAGGAGCCACTGAAGGTGAGATCCAGTGAAGATAAGCCCGGGGAGACGAACGCCACTGGTGATGCGATGAAGGAGAGCCCGCCTATACCCACAGTTCAGAAGAGCCTGAATATCCAGCCGGACCCCAGCGTTACGGTTTAGAGTCCTGACAACATCGAACATTTTCTGGTGGAGCCCATAAATGTTCCTAGCGATCTCTTACAGGACAACCATCCAATCAGTGACATCGATCGGCGCCATTGGTCCATGACACGGTACTGTTTCCACCCTCAAGATATCTATAATTTCCCACTGACCAACCGCACCTGTCTACGCAGCTACGTGGAAGCCATCTTCAACGATCAAACTACGGCCTTTACATTGAATGTCGCTTGGGTACATCTTACGTCACAAAAAGACGGACCAGTTACAGTATTATTATCCCAGTGCCAACAACCATGTGTTTGACTAGCCGGTCACCATCATTAACTGGGGGTCACTAGAGACGATGCTGGAGATACTGGACACCGTGGAACCCTTGAGATGGGCGCATCGTGAACGCCCCAACATTCAATGGGTGGTAGAGAGGGTAACCAATGTCACGTTTTTCCTGACCAAGCTGACCGATCACCCCCATCGGTTGAATGCGTCACCCGTGCACTGATGAATATCATGCCGTACACACACTCTATGTCTACATGCTGCTCGCTGACTTGAGCTCAGTAAACCCTTGTACCTAATGTGACAATGTGTTAAATAATAAAACATGGTGTTTGATATTTCAATTTGTTTTGCTGTGAACATACTAAACATACCCAGGGCGGCTCCCCCAGCCTGGGTATGATGTAACATTGGGGTAATAAACTATATAAACATTGCTGAACTTGTTGTTATTCACGACAACCGCTATCCGATTGTATAATACACCGCGCGCGTCACACACTTGCGCAGACCCACCAAACCACGTCCGAAGGTGAACGCCATTGTGGGGAAAAACCCCAGTACATCAACAGACACAGACAAGTCTAGACATGTCCAAAGGTCACGCCCCATTCGCCCCAACCGGAAGTGACGTCCCAACCCACAAGACCTGCGCAGCAGAATGGAAACAACACCCTAGTCTAGCCCCCTCACCTAGGCTTCACATGGATACCTCATACGACTCCATTGGCCCATTCGTGGCTCCCCTAGCTCCAACACGTCTAGCGGCACCCATACAGGGTCCAGTTTTCGACACTAGGTGACCACATCACGAGAGAAATGACCAGTTTTCGACACCGGATGTGCCGCCATCTTGAACATACGTGCCGCCATCTTGGATATGTCCCATAATGCACCGGGTCAAAATACTCGCTTCTGATTGGACGAGAGCTCCGTGGCGGATTTGAAATACTCGCTTTTGATTGGACGAGAGCTCCGCATTGCATCTGCGCATGCGCAGAATGATATTCCTACCGCACACCCAACCCATTAGATGCCCCTTCACCTAGGCTTCACTTTGATACCTCACTCGACCCCATTGCACCATTAGGGACTCCCCTACATCCCAAAACGTCTATGCGCATACGCAGAATGACGCTAGTTCAAACCCGCTAGTCCAGTCAGATGCCCCTTCACCTAGGCTTCACTTTGATACCTCACTCGACCCCATCGGACCAGTAGTAACTCCCCTAGCTCCCAACACGGCTATTTCCATACCCTTGGGCCACCGCGCATGCGCAGAATGACGCTATTTCAAACACACTAGTCCAGTCAGATGCCCCCTCACATAGGCTTCACTTTGATACCTCACTCGACCCCACTGGACCAGTAGTAACTCCCCTAGCTCCAACACGGCTATTTCCATACCCTTGGGCCACCGCGCATGCGCAGAATGACGCTAGTTCAACCCCACACCCAGCCCATCAGATGCCCCTCACATAGGCTTCACATTGATACATCACTCGACCCCACTGGACCAGTAGTAACTCCCCTAGCTCCAAAACGGCTATTTCCATATCCTTGGGCCACACGAGTTGTCTCCCTTGCGTCAGTGTGTGCAGATGACGCTATGATCGACGCCGTGATGTGGAAAGGGCGTCCCCACACCATCCTGGAGCCGCCATTTTGTTTGTTGATTTTCTGCGGAGATACACGGGACAATAAACGCTCGACCCTAGGGTGGTACAGATGCTAGACTGATCCTATTAACATGGTACAACACCTATAGATTATGTTTATTATTATTATATGGCTTAGAGGTTTTTTTGAGGGTAATGTGAGGGTTTTTTCTCCCCGTGACCTCCCCACCGCCTCGTTTGCTCCCTTGCGCCGCCATTTTGAACCCACCACCACCACCCACAGGCCGCCATTTTGAACCCACCACCACCACCCACAGGCCGCCATTTTGACCACCCCACACCCAGCCCATTAGATGCCCCTTCACATAAGCTTCACTTTGATACCTCACTCGACCCCATCGGACCATTTTATCTAGGGACTACTTTTTCTCCGCGGAAGCAGACCAAATCACCGCCAGACATGACCGCATCACCGCGGAGGAATACATTTTTGACCTGGGTCACGGGATATGCAAATTTGGAACTCTCCTGTGCTGGAGGTAGCTTTTTGGTCAGAGGTCAAAATACTCGCTTCTCATTGGCTGTGTGACCTCCACGTGACCTCCACAAAATATGCAAATTTCTGAGGTCAATTAGCGTCAATTTACGCTTACCCTACTACTGAAGTCTTGTCGGGTCGCTCATTATCACAAGTTTTCTTCATGTGTTTAGAAACCACGGTCGAGTTCGTAGGTGTTTCTGTGTTGGGAATGGAACTATTACCTTCCCCTTCACATCGTTTTTCATCTTCAATAAGTAGCTCATTGCTTCATCACTAGTGAACTCCACAATCACAGGTTCATATGTGTATCTTTTTCGAAAACAGAGCCATTATCTTCAACTTCACCTCTTTTTTTATCTACTATGGGTAGCTCATTACTGATATCAGTGAGCTCAGCAATCACGTCAGCATCTGGGGTGAAGTTCAACTTACCACAGGTGTATGATCACGACGATTATCGCCTACATCAAGTATAGTAGTATCCTTTCCGAGCATTTGGTTTTTGTTGACAACACTGCCGTTCTCTACTTTGGACGAGTCTGAACGGTTTTTGAATCCACAATCTCCACAGATTGCATTCAGACTCCTGATCATGTAGCAAAGCATCCGAACTTTCTTTCGTTTTATTCTTCTTGGTGGGTGCACTAGGAATATCAATGTAATTATCAACATCTTGCTCATCACAGAGAGCTGAACATCTGTTTGGAGTCTTGGATGCATTCCTCGTTTGATCTATGGCGGTTTCCTCTTCCCCTGACTTAGTCTAGAACTCTTCTTGGACCTACAATTGACCAAATGCTTTCACTCAAGCTTTCAGACTGCTCGGCTGACTGTGCGTTTATTCCGACAAGTTGTAGACTTCTCCACAACGGGAGACCCCTTCTCTGGATTTCATTGAATTTGTTCCTTTGGCTGAAGATTAACCACGCAATAATTGGACGAGCCCTCTTTCATGTAAGCGATTACCACTCTCCATTAGCCGACTCGATAAAGCAATGCAACTATCGAACCGGACTGATCTGATTATGCTCCTCAAACCTGTTTAAATCAGTACTTTGAACAAAAAATAACTAGAGCCGTTTTGCCAATTTCTTTCTTCATGGAACCACTAACGACTGGTTCTATCTATGATTCTAGCTGTGTAGCAAACACGTTCCACGTAGAAACAAATGTTCAAATAGTGCTGTGACATATCGTGTGTGTTTAACTCTTTCCCTCATAGACTTGTCGGGAATTTTCTCTCTCTGGCTCATAATAGATTTGTAATGCCGTATACCCATGGACTCATTTCAATTTTCAAACCTCTCCAGCGATGTAAAATATCCCGTTTTATGTCCCATGTCATGTGGAGAAATATTTACCAATGGTCTCCCACAGACCCATTCTATGTAATTTGTTCACGTTTTATACCAATATCAGCAACATTTATTCTAAAAATAAGTAATCTTGTGAGAAAATGCTTTACTTCTGTTGGAAATCACGAACAAAAGTGAAGAAATTGTCGCATTTTAGCCACGTTTTGCACCGTTCTCTTCCTGCTTTCCGGCTACCATCCGCATGTTTCCGTATACCATCGTAAAGCTAATTCTCCGTAGGATCGGGATTTGGCAGTGAACTGACAGGATGGCAGGTGTAGAACGAACAATAACTGTGTTAATCCAATATACCTTCCGTGACGGAGAATACAGACGGTAATAAATATTCATAAGGTGAAAGAAACACAGCTCACTGATTGGCCAAGGTTGGGTGCGGCCCGGCGTGATTGGGGGAAGAGGTCACGTGGTGACTCGGTCGCTATGGTCACTGTCGACGAAAGGCCGATTCAGAAAGAATGGTGACTGAACATATTTACCGCGAAGACTGCAGGTCCCGGGAAAATACATAAAATAAACTCAGATGGGCAGATTTGACGAGCTAGTCATCAAGGTTAGATACTTTGGTAGTTTATGCTCGCGTTACGTGAAATATTCAGGAATTTGGAAGCAGATTTTACTATTTTTCGAACATTTGTCTTGGAGCACACGAAACAAATTTGTTGTCAAATCGCGCATTTTTCATCGATTATTTCTGTTTCTCTCCCGATTTCATTTTACCCTTACCATAAAACATACCAACAGTCCATATAGTCAGATTTATTGAAATTTTGGCTTTCTGAAAACGTATAGTTTTAATCAGGTTTTACTCAAGTAAACGCCAAAAATTGCAAGAATAATCCACCACATGGGAACTCCAGTCAGTCGTCAAAACCCGTCTTCATTGGTTACGCGAACACTCGTCAAAACACGCTTACATGGGGATCTACACAAGTCGTCAAAACCCGCTTATATGGGGGAAAGAGTTAAGGAGCACCTGTTTAAAACTTGATGTTGTTTCTACTGCGATTCCTGAAACATATGCTGAAACGTATATAAACGCGGACACACTGTAATTTGGAAAATAATGCCCCCTATATATTTGATAGGGTTCATCCAAAATGCAAAAAAAAAATGTAACAAACAAGTTGGATGTTCAGCTCCCTCGGTTTTGTCGTTTGGGAGCAGCAGAGAAAAGTTCACTGGGGTTGGGTGGGCCGCACTTTTCGCCACCCCGAGGTCAGCCAGGGTTAACAGCTTTGAACCTAAATTTGTTATATAATTTGATCTTGAAAGTTAAGTCAATATCCTCAGTATGCTACTGGTTCTACATATAAATATAACATAATGACAACCGATAAACGTATTTTACATCTACTTTATACTTTACCTTCGAAATTAAGCTAAAGTAAAAAAAAGGGAGGGAGGAGGGAGGGAATTTGGCTTAATGTCACACTCAAGTTTGTTTCACTCATATGGTGACAGTCAGTTTGGCTGGTGGAGGAAGCCGGAGTACCCGGAGAGAACCACCGCCCTTCGGCAAGTAACTGACAAACTTTCACACATGGACCTGCTGGGCTCGAACCCGTGCCGGTTCAGCGGTGTGAGGCTATAGCGGTCACCAGCGAAGCGCCTTAGACCACTCGGCCACCGAGGGCCCCCCCTTAAAAAAAAGTAGTGATCAATAAGCAGATTTGCACCTGCGGTGTAAATCAAGGAAAACTAGCTCTAAAATTTCAAGAGATATTTATTAACAGCGGTACTATACAATTTGATCTTGAAAAACAGCTATATTGAAAGGATAGCTTTTATCCTTTCAAAGTTGTTTATCCTTTCAAAGTTGTGAAACAACTTTGACTCTACATTTAACATTGTTTGACCTTGAAAACTTAAGTTACAGTCGGTCATCTTTCATGGCATTCTGGTGTGTTATTCGCTACATATGTGGTATGCATTTAGAAAGTTTGTATACAGTCATTCAGGAGGTATTATGCAAACAACATCAAATCAGCCGTTACCATATCATTTGTTGGTCGTCTTTTGTTTGCTTCTGGTACATCATTAGCTGCATATGTGGTAAAAATTGGAAGGGATAGCTATATTCTTATAGAGATATGCTACTTTATGTCCTAAACTGATTTAGAAAACTCAGGTCAACTACGGTTAACTCCAATGAAGACAAAAACCTTCGACCAAACTTGGCCGATGGATAAGGACGAATTAATTGCAAATTTAAGATCCACAGACCGAGTTTCAAAAGCCAACCGTAAAATGTACCCATTTTCGTCGAGTTTGCTCGTCGTCTATTTTAATTATCGCGTACCACATATATCACAATGTCGATTTTTCACAATAGGTTGGTTTAATGTTATAGTATATTGTACCGAATATATCGGATGATGTACTTAAAAGCGATCATAGATCTAAATGACAGGCAAATGATACTTAGAAGTTTTCTAATGAGATATAGATATGGAGGCAGACGTATATTAATTGGTAACTTGACCGTGTAGTATATTAGCGCGATGTCTGGTAGTTTATCAGTAAATATAGTAAATATGAAGGTTAGGAAATAGCTTACCTTCGTATTTACTATAGTACCGCCATCCATTGGTAAATGAAGCCAATGAAAGCACCGACCAAAGAAATCCAAGATTTCCAAGATATTTCAGATTGAGATGGTCACGACTGTACTCTCAGCAACAGCGGCGTCCAATCCGTTTCTCGGTATTAAACGCAACAAACCAATGGTGGTGAAAAAAGATGCGTGCATACTGACAAGAATTCATATGAGCCCACAGGCCAATATATTCTGAAATTCTGATATTCAATATATCGAAACAAAACACAAGAGCCAAAAATTATCTCAGAGATGATTTGTATCTCAGCCACACTGTTATGTAGCTGTTCATGTAGTCATCTTGAATGACATATCTACGCGCCCCTACCACCGGCTTGAGCGATATTAGATACAAATATCCAAGAGCAATGATGTAATAGCCTATCAAGTCATCTGATCGTCAGAGATGAGCTGTGTGACCGTTAGATAGAAGAAACGGCTCTAGCGGGGAAAATATTAGTAGAATGCAAGTTCTTCTTCAGAACACTAGTCCGTGAGACCCGACACCGACCGAGCGTTTCATTCTCAACCATGTGAACCACGGTCACAAGCTGCAATCACAATGATTTTTACATATGACAAACCTCGGGGACGAAACGTCCACCATCAAGATAATAAGTAAACGCAACATATTAAAGAGGTGGAAAAAGATGCCTGCAACTGACTAGAAGTCATATGACCATATGACATATAAAGGTGGTTGAAAAAGATGCCGGTGTACTGACAAGAAGTCAAATGACTCCACAGACCAATATTCTGACTGCATATCTAAACATATCACAATAACCAAAAATGAGCCAGTGATGATTTGCATCTCAGCGACGAATTTGTGATAGGTGTTCATGTAGAAATCTTGAATGACACGCCCCCACGGCCCCTAGCACCGACTTGAGCAGTATTAGATACAAATACTGGTAGATGGTATGACAAGTTATCTTCCAAATTTCTCTTTGCTCTTTCATGTAAAAAGCGTTCTCTGTCGATTTACTGATATCCCTAACTTTCGTGGCAGTGTAGCGCCACACAAAATTGTCTAACTGAATACAAACATTCACAGCCTCCAAACAGGGTTATCTCCCCTTCTGCCAGTCGATCGACGAGTGCGAGGTTATCAGAATTGTTCTGTTTCGCGACAAATTGAATTATCCAGAATTAATAAACTGCAGCGCATTTGGGGGATTCGGCAAACAAAAGAAATCAAACAATCGGTTACTATAGGTAATTAAATAACTGGTCATCTCTTAACAACAACAAAAAAAACAACAACAACACTATATCAAAGCTAACTGTCTTTTGTTTGAAAACAAACAAGAAATATTTGTTTTTCGGAATTAATCAATGCCCACCGCACATTCACATCTGCAAAATTAAATATCTCAGTATTTAGTATGCTGATAAGGACTGTTTGACTGGTAAGATTCAAGTAGTGTGAAATGATGTTTTGGTACTGGGCTATATGTAAATTGAATGCCGGAAGGGACGATCGACCGACAGAAGGGGAGACAACCCTGTTTGGAGGTTGAAACATTCAATACAAGAGTTATGTTCGCTGCGATACAAAAGTTAGTTGGTTTCGCAAGGTAAACTAAGCATGCATTCAGATAGCTTTATATATGGACGCCATCAGCCAATGCTTAATCTACGCTTTCCTGACTATATGCACAACTGAATAATAATATTTTAAACCAAATGGTGTTTGTACATAATATCTTCCTTTTCACAGAAAGAAATACTCAAGCGGCATCTTGCACCGAGGAATCAAAACACCAAGTTAGGAACGGGTTCGTTAAGACTAAGAATGATATTTGAGTTAAACGATCATTAAACTGATACCGTATCAATAGTCTACTGGATGATATACTATATATATCATCGACATACGTGAACGTGTCGGTCAGAGTGTCAGGCCAGCATGACCCTGCAGATCATGTCAGACCACTATTTGATTTCTACATTATAACGTCTTGCTGACATCATTGGCTTAGTTTTTAATCCCTTCTCACTTGCAAGAAATTAGCTTATGTTTATGTAAGTGTTTCCTTTTATCCCTGCTCAGAGATTTCGGATTATGGTATGTGAAATGTATTTCGATTATGGACGTAAACCTTCTTTTTGGATGACGACTGTTTACCTAATGGCGGATCTGAGGGTTGAAATTAAAATACTTGCACCAGACGAGGCACAGTGCCCCTGTATTAAGGTTAACTGTGCATGTTCACCTATCCGGTTACTTTTATGATATCGGTTTTCCTGATAAGTAGGTTTCCATTTCGCACAGAAAAGATTTTACCATCGCAACAACCAACCTGTAACAAACAAGGTGGATTTCATAACATATACCATTTTTAATGATACAGCTGTCATTGTTGACAGACATAAAATACCTGACCGGTTATGAGATACTGGTATAGGAACTAGATTTGCAAATAGGGTTGCTGGGGAATCCCTTAATTGGCAAATCATCTTGTCGTAAATTTGTGCAAATCTGGCAGTTTATCCCTAACTAGCGAATTACCCGAAACTGTTTAGATTTGACTTCCACTTGATCTCAGGCATAATACAAATCCGACATCCTTTAGCCAGTCAGCGTCGTTGAAAATATCTAACCAAATCAAAAGGCATAATCAAAAGGATACCATCAAATAGACTCGTTTAGTCCGTCATCAAATATTCAGCCTTCGTCCATCTGGTCTGGGCTTTTGGGATCTGTCCTAGCCTGAGGGACAACTTCCCCCCCCCCCCCCCCCACTAAATATTTTTCTTATAACTTGAGCTAAGAGGCTGAAACTTACCACACTACACCTTTTGATCAAGCTTTACCAGAAAATGTAAAAAATAAATCGATGATGGCCGCCTGATGACGTCACAGTGACGTCATTTTAAAGACATTTTTGTCGATTATTACATTTTTTAAAATTTATGTGACTTCTTCGCAAAAAACTGCATGATAATTTAGTAAATAATAATGTGATATAAAATAAAATAGCTTTTGAACATTTGTCCTCGCAGAAAAGCAGGAATTTTGAAGAAAAATGACGAAAATACCACTTTTCAGGTACCACATGGCCGCCATTTTGAATTTATCTATGATCTTCTGCTAAGGGGGTTATGCAAATAGGTCACCATTATGGCACAATGCCATTGTTATGCCAATCCCAAAATTTGACCGTAACCATACAGACTCCGGCCATTATCGTCCAATTTCAAGGACTAGCTGTGTTTGTAAACAATGGAACGCATAATAAATGATCGCCTTGTTTGATGCCTCGAAACTAAAAAGAAACTAAAAAGTGAACAAAGCTCTTGATTTGTTGAAAGTAGTTGCCAGCTGTAAGTGGGGAGGAGATCAGCAGACACTTCTTCATTATATCGATCACTTATTCGTTCTTAGCTTGATTATGGCTCTGACGTTTACAACGGTGCAAGCAAGTGAAGCTTGGCAAAGCGAGATCCTATTCTCCATCACGGTATAAGACTTTGCCTCGTAGCGTTCAGGACAACACCCAAAGGAAGCTTATATGTCGAGGCAAATGAATCTCCTTTAAAATTTTGCAGAATTAAACTAGCACTGCAATATATCACAAAACTGCGATCTAATCGCCCAATTTCTCCATATAACTATGTTTTCAAACCGCAATACGTGGATTTGTATTTAAAGAAATCCTCCATTATTCCACCTCTTTGAATTCGTATGAAACTACACATTGTAGCAGCTGGTATTAAGCTTAATCAAATTTTACCTAACAAGCTCTTACCAGTTTCACCATGGCAGTTAGTCAGACCAGAAGTAGATATTACAATGACGAAATATAAAAAGGCAGACACTAGCCATCTCGTGTATACACAAGAATTTGGTCTATTGAGAGAAAAATACAGATCGCATCAAGCTATTTATACAGATGGTTCTAAAGATGGTGAGAGAGTAGCGTGTGCTAATATCTTTAGTTCCGAAACCAAAATCTTCCAGGTAAAGGTTTGCTTTTCACTGCCGAAGTCAAAGCTCTATTGTTAGCTTCAGAAGGTATTGGGTCTACTGTACATGTCATGCCTTCAAGCGATTGAGAGTGGAACTTCAACTCACCCCACCATTTTGAAAATTCTACAATTATATGACCGTAGATTTTCATCAACAGATTGATGTTGTGTTTTGTTGGTTGCCTAGCCACGTTGGGATCACAGGAAATAATGAGGCTGATGAAATCGTTATGGCAGCCCTAGATAATGAGGTTGATCTTGTTGGAATCCCATATTGCGATTTCAAACTCTCTATTTTTGCTTATGTGGGAAAGCTGTTTCAATCATTATGGGATGCTGTAGATAATAACAAACTTCATGAGTTTCACTGTATGATATATTCATCAGAGTAGCCAGAAACGTTTCGATCAAGCCATGATCAGGCGCTGTAGAATCGTCCATACCCGATCAACTTACGAAGATTTACTAGAAAAGGAACCAGCCCCAATGTGTATTCCATGCCACACAGATCTCACATTGTAACTTATTCTAATCGACTGTATAGATTTTAAGACTGTAAGGGATTCTTTTTATCAAGCAGCTAAAAAGATTTTTTTAGTCGGGTAAAAGAAGACTGTATTTTATGTTCTTTGAGAGAAATCGGTTAGTTGCATAACTTTTAATGTATATACACGTTTCTGGTGTGTTGTGTTGATTACTTCGGACTTGTTTTCGTTGGAATATTTAGAATTGTGTTTGATCGTCGCTATATATCTGAAATATTGCTGAACGCGACGTTAAACCATAATTCTCTCTCTCTCTCTTATTCAAATAGGCTCAAAATATGATGAACTACACAGTCACAGAGCGTCAGCTCTCTTTTTCTGTCGTTCCGGCGATAGTGAAGAAAGTTTGGTAGGGAGGCCATAATGCTCCCCCAGTCCTGGTATCCACGTGCATAATCCAAAGATTCCATATAACAACATTAGCAGGCAGAAAATATCTATAAACACATATCTGTGAAGTCATGTTTTCAACGATGCCGATGTAATATATCATGACGGCAATATAGCTTGACGGTAATATTTGATGACGGTCCTATCGTCAAACCCCTGTCACTGTCCAGTATACCGATCCCAATCATTCTACGATATCCAGCATTCAGGGCAATCCCGGTCAATAATAGACCTTGTACGACCCTGCCCCTGCATGTCGGCAAATCTTCCTTCAAATCTCTATCGCTGACGAGTGCTCTTCCATCGAATGCACTTCCATTTTGTTTTTGTGTCGAATGTACTGCGTAATGTACTCAACTGAACCCTGGCTATGTCGGTTAACTTGAAAAGAATTAACACTATTGAAAAAATTGAGGTTTTTGACGTAATTTTGTGTTGAAATCTACATTGGTTTCGTGTTGATCTTCATATATCAGCACAACGTGGTGTTTTTACCATAATCCAATGTTGTTTCTAACACAGTTTGTGTTTTTCTCAACACAATTCTGGCGCTGAAATGGTTTGAACACATTGTTCTTCGTAGTGAATAACGGCCTAAAACAAATAGTGCTCCAGCGGTTTTCTAACCTGATATCACACAGAATTAGACGCATGCTACGAAATGTCACGCCACATGTCCTCGAGTCCTTCAGTGTATGGTGTTTATCAGCAAAGAGAAGCCTGAGATAGAAGCTTTATAATATATAGTCCTGTCGAACCAGATATAGTTCAAAACATGAATCAAATCCATTGTATTTCCCTATTTCTAGTATATGCTACTAGGTGGGGTATCTCTACCCCAGCCGTATCTCTATATGAAATGAAGAAGGTTTATAAATTTTATGGCGCGGGCTTCGCGCGGATACGGATTTGATATTTTTGAAACACGATGATGTGTTGCTGGCATCATTGAAAACCTGTTAACCGCTTCTGTAATTCTTTAACGGACGACGGCTGAATATTGAATGACGGGCTAGACGCTTGTTTTTTCGCCCTTGCCCTAAGATATAAACTTTCCCAAACTTTCCATGTGCGTAAAATAACCATTGAACACGCCTATGAAAACATTATTTCTTAATTTTGTAACTCGGGTCTATGGGCCGTTTGGATATCAGGTGTTTTACATCTCCATGGTGTTGAAATGAACATCTACAATCGTGACTGAGATATATAGTCTGGAAAACGACTTTGAAATTCAGTTGGATAAAGAATAATGGTCAGTAATTTGGATTTTTCATAAAGAAAATCATGATGTCATGTTGACGTCATTGAAAACTGTTGACCACTTCTCTGTAGTAAGAAATCAGCTTGTGATTTGGAATTAGTGATAGTTGTCATAAGAAACAAGTATTTCGATTATTGACGCGGAAATTCTTTTATGGACGCCGACTGAATATTGAATGTCGGATCTGACGCTTGCTATTTCCTATTACCCATGGAGAACAAGGAGAGTTATTTATCTGGTTGTTGAATTTCGATAAAGTTGAATATATACAAATTGATATCCTCATTAATGTTAGCTGTCTTAAAAATTTGTAGACGATATCACAATCAAAGGGGTTGGGATGATCTATAAAAGAAAAGCAAATTGAGGACGAATATACTGCAACATATATATTATACTGCGGTAGACGTTTATGAATATTTCCCTCAGATGCGCTTAAAGAATACTGCTACGAGACGATGGCTTTTCAGAGAGCCGTTTATGTTTTGGTAATTGTTGCATTGGTTACTGAATCGTTCACACGAGATAAAGAGTTACAGTCAGAACTGTTAGAGAGTGGTCTATCTCGTACACCAATAATTGCGGCTCTTGCTGATTTCTGGTCTTTTGACAAAAACATTTCTGGTCTAATGTTGACACACCACGATGATTGGCGTCAATTGATGTCTCGGCAACTATTTGCACCTTGCATTAAAAGCGTGCAGAGTGCACTGTTCCATCCATATGAATACTGGGGCAATGCAAATCGTACTGTGTGTGAACCTTTGTTGGAGTGCTGTCAATGTCAAAAATTATGCCATATGTTTCCTACGTGCTGTTTGGACATGAAGGCAATAGTGCGACAGCTCTATAACTCTTTCATTAATTTGAATGCGTTCAGTCTGAAATGCGTCAAATTGGGATATGATAATTATGTCTGGCTTATTTCCAAGTGCCCCAGGTATTGGCGTGATGATGAAAAAACTCAACAGCGGTGCGAGTATGCAGATCCCCAGAGACCTCAGGAATACCTACCAGTCCATGCCACTCAGATTTTCTCGGACTTTCGCAATATGTATTGCGCCGAATGTCACGGAATAGAAAACTACACTTACTGGGACCTAAAGGTGAGCTGCAATGAAATAATCACACCGAAACAATTGAAAAGTTTGGACGAATTGTTGCATATTGTTCAGAACGATCCGGAGTGTGATCTCAGCGCTTGGCCGTCATCAAACTTTTGTGCGAGAATCTGCAATAAACCCCAGATTAAGGAGTGCTACAGAGAGAAAAATTCGTCTAGCGAGAGAGATTGTACGGGCTTCGAATCCATGTATACACATCCGACGTCTAGAATAATTCATTTGGCACTTGAGGATTTTGTTGACACCCCATTCATTTGTACCTCCGGCAGAAATCCACTTGGTCGATTTGTAGGGCTTCAAGCGGTTTTGAATATAAACCCCATGGTATACTCATTATCACATCCCACCACTCTAACCTGTGAAGATGACGAGGTCTTTGATCATACCCTGGTGAGTAGGATAAACCATTACAAGCCTTGTGATGGAAAAAAAATGAACACTTGAAATCACACTTGAAATCACTCTCATTCTGGGTTTACATCACAATAAATTATAAACTATCAAAATATCTGATCCAGATATTTAGTTTTCAGTTCTAGTGCAGTTTACAGTTTTGAAGCGAATGACTATTGCAACTATTTTTGTCGTTAAACACCGACGGAGTTACTACGTGTGGCAACGTATGCTGCCTCCATACACCTCATGTGTATGATGATATGGCAATCTACGAAATCTGAGACTGGTGAACGATGTAGAATAAGCCTCTAGATGCAAATATGACAACTTTCTCTGGTGAATAGAATGTGGTGCGTCAATTATCAGATCTTTCTCACTGCTGGAATACGATGTGCAAACACTTCCATGGGAGATATAGTAGTTTATTTAGTAACGAATGAACTTGGGTGCAGTGTGGGCAAATTTTGCTTGAAATTGACGACCTTTTTTTTTGTTGTTTTGACAATTTTCAAAAACAAAATTCAGGTATACAATATTTAAAAGAAGCCCACATAATAATATGAGTATAGTTTGACCAGATATATTGAATACAAAATATGCTCCTTGGCTCCGAAAATGTATGGTGGCAACATGTGTTCCCGTTTTATGAAGAGGTAGCGAATGGGTGTATTCGCAAAATGAATAGGGGAAATTTTTAATATCATCCTCAGTGGGTAGGACACTAAATTTTGTATCACATCCTATATACTCATGCAAGAAAGGGTGTAACAGAGGTCTGTTACGGTAAATGATTTGAAGTCGAAGTCAGTCGTAAAACTTGAAGCATGTTTATAGACAGTTCACAGTTAAACACAGAAACACACAGGATTTAGTATACTAAATCGGATATCCGGATAATTAATGTTGGTATTCCAAAAATTATTAATCACAATGTCCGTGGATTTGGATATCCATAAAAACTGATTATTCATGATTGAACTTGGATTTATATACAGAATGTGACGTAAACGTGTCGTAGCTAACAACATATTAATACAAGTAGGGACAGAGCAATAAATATACAAAGAACAAGTGAACATACAGTAACTAGTGAAACATGCTACAAATCACAGCCTATTCAGAGATAATCAAGGATATATATGGATTAAGGATTAAACAGTCAAATTCACTCAACTAAAACTAAAAGAATACAATACAATAGCACGTTATGAAATATTTTACACGGAAAAAAAATACTAAAAATGACAGGTTAAAGTTATTGAATATAAACAAGCTAATGAATTAATAATAACAGAAAATAAATTAATCAATAAACTCTGTGACAAGGGTAAAGAGGCAACAATCCCCTATTATTAACAGTTATGTTGATTTGAAGTCCACATGATGGTCAAAGTGTTACTGTTGATTTGAAGTCCACATGATGGTCAAAGTGTTACTGTTGATCTGAAGTCCACATGATGGTCAAAGTGTTACTGTTGATTTGAAGTCCACATGATGGTCAAAGTGTTACTGTTGATCTGAAGTCCACATGATGGTCAAAGTGTTACTGTTGATCTGAAGTCCACATGATGGTTAAAGTGTTACTGTTGATCTGAAGTCCACATGATGGTCAAAGTGTTACTGTTGAGATGAAATTCCAAGTCAATCTTAGAATTCACAATCAAAAAATGCTCGAAACTGTTCATGTTGAGGCTTTTACCAGTTCCATACTATACTAGTGTTATCGATAAATTGACGATTACTGGCATTGTGTCGTGTACTTTAGACTTCCGTCACAAATGCAACTTTGTATCAATTTTCGTCATCACAAATATCACTCCGATGCAATATCCGTCTTTAGAGTGTTTTATTTCTTGCAGGACTCGTGCCGGGATTTGGTATGTGGTATTGGCGAACTACCATACAGAGGATCGTGTGTTCCTTACTTCGCAGACAACCATCCCACTGCTGAGCCTATGGTAATTACAAAGTATCTTTTCACATCAACTGTCATATCCGCCTTAGAACTCCATCAGCTATCGGGAAAGCTTGACTCTGAACTGTTAAACCTTCGTCTAGTAGGTGGTATGAGTGACTCTTACATTGTGCACTCAGCTGAACTACCTGAAATGTGTAGGACACAGAATCTGTCTTTTGTCAAAGTCGAAACAGTTGTTGTGCTACGTTCAGCGGCAGGAAACCTTTCCGAAATCTATCAGACCCAGAAGAACTACGAGAACCTGGCAATTAAATTTGTTCTGCCGAACAATACGAATATAATGTCTGTGGCCAGGGACGAAACAGATCCATCGTGTGGATGGAGCAGTTCGCCTTACCAGCGCCGACAATCGAATCCCACCGCCATTAATCAGAGTCAGACGAACGTTTCGTCCACAGGTCACCCTTTCCGTATGAAGCGGGTCATGATACCTGCACTCTTCCCGTCTATCATAGCTTTTATGTTTGGTAAGCTTTAATATTCTCTAAAAACCATCCACTTTTCTCTCGTTTCTTCGTCTCAGATGATAAAGTCGATTAGAAAGGTGCAAAATAAGCAGAATGAATCATATACCGGTATATTCCTAGTAAACCTGAGATAGTGGACATGCACTTTACCCACCTGAGGTAATGTTCTATTGTTGATATCATGAACGACACAGAGAGCAAACAAATCAACTGATGACTCAATCACGTTTTACGCAATTACCGTGTGTTATTGTTCTGGCCTTTAGCCATTTATTAATGTGTTCCAATAAAGCTGTCCCGAACATTTGCTGTGTTATTTTTCCATGTAGTCGGTATTGGATTTGTACAGCCCACGGATTCAAATACTGACCGTCTTTAGCATTCAAAATCTATGCCTTTTAAGCGAACATATCGTCCAGAATTTAAATATCCAAGATCATCTAAAACGAATCAAGCAATCTATACTTATTGCAATTTCCGAGTTTATATTTGCTTCCAGATGTATGAGAATGGAAGTATACATTCGGATTAAACTAAAGCCGCTCGCAAGGTCCTAACAGTTTAACAGATATGAACACATCTTGGTTCCCGGGATGAACAACGGACAACTTCTCAAAAGGGAAAAACAGGATCGTCATATATATATCGTAACCTATAAACGAATAGAGTTTAGAATGTTATGGGCATCATAGTAGTTGTTAGAAAAAACCCCACAGAAAATATTCATGAATTTCTCTAGATTATATTGTAGCTTATTCACGCTTTGATTCTATCTGTTCCTAGGAGCAACGTGAAGATATCGTTATGAGTGTCTCACGCGACCTCATGCGGATTCAGAAACAAGTTACCAGACCTAGAGCTATAGACTTTGCAGACTAAGATTGCACCTTGGCATCAGTGTGGGAGGGAATATGGTGGGATATCCCTGATATGCAAGTTTCTGCAAAAGGGTTTGTGACCTGGTTGAAATCGTCAGATTTTACATAGGATCTGAACGATGCCACAGGACGAGATTTGATTTTTCTAGCTTTCTTGTATTTACCAGGTTACCCCATATTAAGGCGTTTACTCCATCAGACGTCGATGGCGCTCATCCATTAACATCGGATGAGTTGTTTGAGCTGATCTGTCATCACAGCGCCAGAGGGGTCGGTGCTAGGGGGTGCAATGTATACTATGCAGGCACTTTCCTGATGTTGCTGACAAGGAGGTGGTAGTTTACAATGTCGAAATTGTTATCGATTCTCTTTCTGTGGCGTCCATGTGACAGTAAACCCTTTCCATCTTTATAGAGGTGTGGATTTAAATATGATCACTGACTTTGTATCCTGTTAAGGTTGATATATAACCTTCACAGGGTCACGTAAATATCGTTATTAGCTGAATCAAGATGATGATAGATTATATATCGTTTGGTGATTGCGAAGGGAGGGACTTTGAAATAAAGTGTTTGTATTGAGTACATGTATTCAAGAGAGACCAGATACAGGTAATCCAAATTGGGAAGCAATTACAGGGTTTTGGTATCTAGTGTTGCTAAATTTCACATATATATTATAAATGAGAAATTCAAGCAACTCTATTAACGAAGAAACATCTAATTCATGATACCCTTTAAATGTAGTATAGATGATACCTTTCAAATGTAGTATAGATGATACCTTTCAAATGTAGTATAGATAATAAAGCTTTCCCATCACGGACTTAAAAACGAGGAGGAACCCTTTCTTATGTATTATGGTTGGTGGAAGATCGAAAATAGTCCGGAGTCAAATGAAATTGATCGTTTGATGGTTAAAATTCGACGGAAGTCGACCAGAATATGATCCACATCTGACAAAAGTACAATAACAAAATCCATTTGGTTGCCGTTGGATAACAATCGCCAAATGTCCCTGTTACAAAACAAAATTTATCTCGTGAATGAAAATGGGGAGAAAATACTATGTCCATGTTCTTCGATGAGTACACTATTCCTATAGATGGATACACAGTTAGCATTATTCTGGATCGAATGTGCCAACCCCATGTAAAAAGTCCATTAAACGTAACATTAAAAGGTTGGTGGAAGACGATGCCGGAGTACTGATAAGAAGTCATTTGACACCACAGACAAACATACTGACTGTATATTGACACCACAGACAAACATACTGACTGTATATTGACACCACAGACAAACATACTGACTGTATATTGACACCACAGACAAACATACTGACTGTATATTGACACCACCAACAAACATACTGACTGTATATTGACACCACAGACAAACATACTGATTGTATATTGACACCACAGACAAACATACTGACTGTATATTGACACCACAGACAAACATACTGACTGTATATTGACACCACAGACAAACATACTGACTGTATATTGACACCACAGACAAACATACTGACTGTATATTGACACCACACACAAACATACTGACTGTATATTGACACCACAGACAAACATACTGACTGTATATTGACACCACAGACAAACATACTGACTGTATATTGACACCACAGACAAACATACTGACTGTATATTGACACCACAGACAAACATACTGACTGTATATTGACACCACAGACAAACATACTGACTGTATATTGACACCACAGACAAACATACTGACTGTATATTGACACCACCAACAAACATACTGACTGTATATTGACACCACAGACAAACATACTGATTGTATATTGACACCACAGACAAACATACTGACTGTATATTGACACCACAGACAAACATACTGACTGTATATTGACACCACAGACAAACATACTGACTGTATATTGACACCACAGACAAACATACTGACTGTATATTGACACCACACACAAACATACTGACTGTATATTGACACCACAGACAAACATACTGACTGTATATTGACACCACAGACAAACATACTGACTGTATATTGACACCACAGACAAACATACTGACTGTATATTGACACCACAGACAAACATACTGACTGTATATTGACACCACCAACAAACATACTGACTGTATATTGACACCACAGACAAACATACTGACTGTATATTGACACCACAGACAAACATACTGACTGTATATTGACACCACAGACAAACATACTGACTGTATATTGACACCACAGACAAACATACTGACTGTATATTGACACCACAGACAAACATACTGACTGTATATTGACACCACAGACAAACATACTGACTGTATATTGACACCACAGACAAACATACTGACTGTATATTTCTAAAAGCAGCAAAAAAAAACCAAAAGTGATTCCTGTGATGATTTGTATCCCAGCCACGCTTTCATTCTGGCTGTTCATGTGAACATCTTGCATGAAATGACCTCACGGCCCCCAGCACCGATTTGACGCTGAACGACTAGAGAGGCTCCAGAAACGAGCCATGAGACTAATTATTGACTGTGATGCATCTGTGCCAACCCACGAACTTTATTCGAAAATGAACTGGTTTACTATTTCTCACCGTTTTAGGCTGAACACTATTTTACTTGTATTTAAGGGTATTAACGGTCTCGCTCCATCTTATGTTTCTGATCTTTTAAATGTTTACAAACCCACGTGGAACCTACGGTCATCTGACCAAGGTCTGCTTTTAAAAGTTCCCTTCGCAAGGACAGAACTTTTTAAGAAATCGTTTAAGGTAAATGGTCCAAAACTTTTTAATGACCTTCCATTATCAGTGAGAAGCTGCGCTTCCCTGACTTCATTTAAATCGGCTTGTTATAAACACTTTCTATCCAACTTTTTACTTGAAAATTCCACTATGATTTAAAAGCTATGTTTGCTTGTTATTGTACATATCTAATATTGTCATCGTCCTCGACGCCGACGAAAAGAGGTCTGTGGCCTATCGGATTCTATCGAGGTACATTTTTAAATAAAGTGTATTATTATTATTATTATTATTATTATTATTATTATTAGATACAAATATTTCAGATCGATGATGTAATAACCCTATAAGGTCATCAGTTGGAGAATGAAGAACTGTGTGGCCGTCAGATCGACAAGAACGGCTCAAACGAGGGAGTAAATTTATATAATGGAAGTTCGTATTCAGAACAAATTCCTGTGAAGCTCGACGCCGATCAAGGGCTTCATTCTCCACCAGGTTTACAAGTTACCAAACTACATTCATGACGATTTGTACAGAAGGCAGGCCTCGGGAACGAAACGTCCACCATCGGAATCTCACCATATACAGGCAACAATGAAACGCGACATTAAAAGGGTGGTGGATAACGGTGCCGGTGTACCGACAAGAAGTCATATGTTCACGACTCCCCAGACAAATATACTGACTGGAGATTTCTAAAAACATCAGAGAAAGGAAAAGTGATCTCTGTGATGATTGGTATCCCAGCCACGATGATTTGTATCCCGTAACCGAATAAATCGGTATGTATCGTATATTAGAAGCATGCTGAACTTGACACTTGCAGTATCACTCACTCAACACTTCAGACTGCTTGAACAATAAATCTTACAAGGAATACGCCATGGTTATTCTTGATCACAGATGAAAGGGATGTATTGTCCATCGGATGAATCAACAATCATGCCACTAAACCCATAACCCATAGCCAATAACACATAAATGTCAATTGTTTTATTCCTTAATGAAAAATAACCTTCTATCGCTAACATAATAAGACTGCATATGAATTAACAAGCAGTGAAAATTATCACTGTAGACGTCTATCCTACAGCTGCTGTCGAAGGGATAAAATTGGCCTTCCGTGTGATCTACAAACAGTATAAAATAGAGAAAATTTCATTCAACAATAGTTATTATAAATGCTCTCAGATACTGACGAGAATGACCGCATTTAATGATCATATAGTGCGCTTAAATCAGACTTCATCGTCCATTTTCCTGAGGTAATTAGATTTTGATTCTCTAACGGACTGAACTAATACATTCTCAGAATTCTGGTACAAAACCGATTGGCGAGAGAACTTCGACAAAACTGGAAATCCTTTGAAGATCAACAAACTGTCTAGCAATATCTGGGGCCTACCGAGCTGGTCAAATTTGGCCCAACTACGTTGATCTCTGCCAATGTTGTAATTTGCACGATGTGCCGATCACCATGAGATAAGCCACTTTGCAAATATGATTGTGACCCGGTTTATCAAAAGACACTGCAATATCTTCACCACGAAACGACTTGGAAGTGATGAGAAAGCGTTTGTCAATGGTGAGTGACGACAGATGCATCATGTTATCCTGCCGAAAAGCGCATCACGTCATCATGCCGACAGGCGCATCACGTCATCATGCCGACAGGCGCATCACGTCATCATGCCGACAGGCGCATCACGTCATCTTGCCGACACGATCGAAGTATGCGATAACATATAATGGTGGTGGGAACATAAAACGGAAGTCGAAGTAGAAACGTCAAGTAGAAAATCACATCGGCTAATATTCGGACTGATATTCGGGCTGCCAATGATCATGAAGGATTTTCGGATACTATATATACTATGATTTATTCTTCCAATTCGGTGATAACGCTATTATATGAATTAGGCCTTTGAATTATGAACGCGGAAATTCTGTAATGGACTACGGCTGAATATTGAATGACGGAAATACGCTTGTATTTCGGATTTCACTGTATTCTGTATTTCAGACACGTTTCAATTGTAGTTGATGTCGGTCACTTCGATGAACGTCGTTTTCAACATTTTTTTCAGTCATATCACGACGGTGCCTACATGTGCCAGAACACGAGAGTGTCCACAGTTCCTATTATCCTGGACACTGATCAGCCCAGCCAGTACAGCGCTGACCGAACCGTCTCTATAGCGCCGGTCTGAGCGGAATTTGGATAAACTGAATCAGAGAGCTGATTTGATCATCTGATAAAAAAGGCGTCTCGGACTAGGAAAAGGAGGAAATGTTCGTAAAATGCAAGTTTGCATTCGTCGATTAAAAGTTTAGCTGTCTACTTCTTGGGATTGTGGACATAATTTTGCACCTTACCCCCACCGCCTGCATCTCCACCCGGACGTTGACCCACTCCCTAACTCCTAATCCATATACGGTTGAAGGCGATTGGGATATTATTTTCTAAATGAACTGTACCGTTCGGAGTCAAAGTTGTTGAGATTTTCTTACAAATACAAGCGTCTAGTCCGTCATTCAATATTCAGCCATCGCCCATGAAGAATGTCTGCGTCCATAATTCAGAGACCCAATTCGACAACAGCGTTAGCTCCAAAATTAAAAACAAATCAATCGTAGTATACATAGTTTCCCGCAAGAGAGTAGGGGTCAGTAGTATTCAATGACGCCGGCGAATACTTACAGTTACAGCAAAATCTATGAATTCAGCCTCATTCACTTTTCTGTTCCCTGTAAGAAGAAAATAATCCTCGTGGTACTGTGTTCCTGTTTCGTGTGAAACAGAATATCCCATTTGCTTTGTTTGAAAATATGTCAAATGATCGATTCGTGTCTCACGTGTGGATAAAATTCAGCCAATCATACGCAGTTGTCGCCCCTGTTTGTATCCCTCGGTCAATTCTGTTTGGAGAATGTTGTTCGCTTTGTCGTCGTCATTACCACGATCTCTCTTTAAGGACCTTAGTCATACTCTTCAAATTTATACCAAAGTTGCAGCTGCCGATGGGCCAGAAACCTGTCGAAGGTGATCGACCTGACTTATTGTTGCGAGATTTATTCATGCCAAATTACACGTTAAAATTAGGTTAGATACTAATACCTTGATATATTTAAAATGATTACAGGTAGTGTTTCTATAGGCACGGCGGAAGCAATTGATGATTGCAGGGGAGACAGCACAAATAGGCGAGAGTCCAGGGACCGGTCAGGCCCCGAAAGCTCCAGGGTTTCAGATGGCCGGAAACGCGTTCTAACGTATTTTCGTATTTCCGAGTAATAAAACAAGAAATATTCGCATGTGTAATCTCTATTTGTTTTGCCTGTTTTGTTGTTATTTTTTTTTCAATATTCCAATCAAGAAAATGAGGATGTTCGGAAGGAGAAATCATTTAAATATTAAATATATATCATTTCAGTCCAAAGGTTCATTAAGCTTTGATCATGTCACCAACACAGATGTTTTCTACATGTTGGAGAGCCGAACACAGGTCAACTTATTAGTGTGAATGAGCCATCCTCCACAATGCAGTTCTGTATACTCATATCTCCGTACCAGGCCCTATAGCCAACACGGAAATAGCCGAACGTGAGATTGAGATGAACCAGGACTTAATTGGGATGATGGAATGAGCAAGGATGCCCCTCATGCATATTATAAATTAAAATATGCATTCAATACAGTTTTTCGCTTAACTCTATCGTTTTTTATCTGTCTTTGCCTATTTTTTGTCGTTATTTTTTTTTGCTGAAAATATTGGTGAGGTGGGGGGTTAGGGTTAGGGCCCTGTTCCGTCGTCCCTGATTTATACCACTGATGAATCTGCTTCTTGAGCAAAACTTCTTTTAAGACGGCTGATTTTGTCCAAATTTTTCAGGGTCGAAGTTTATGGTAAACTTAAAATGTTTTAGTAAGTCATGCAAACTTTCCAACTTCATGCCACATGCTGCTAGCAACGTACAAAAATCACATTTAAAAAAAAAAAAAAAAATCACATTTAAGATGACTCGTCTTTACCTTTTCTCGCCAAAGACAAATAATATAAACGAAAGCGGATTCAATACGTTTAGCGAATCTCTTGGAATATTAGATTAATCACTTCCGCTTGCTTCTTCATTTCTCTCGTATATTTTCACGGCTACGTCAATGTCAGATTGGTATTTGTCACTTGGCAATCGTTGAACATTTCTGCTATGCTCCACACTAGAATGCAGCATAAACAGTCGGTAATATACATTGTTCGAATGTTGATTGTCAGAATGAGTCGAAATATATATAATACGTCAGATCCGTCATTCATCGGTCCATAATCCACAGACCTGTTTAATTAATAATATTAGCACCTAAATTAAAATAACCGAAAGATAAACAGTAAACTGGAGTTACTTGAAAGATAGAAGCGGTCAACAATTTTCAATGATGCCGACAAGAAAAATTTATATTTTTTTTCTTCATCAAATCCGTATCTCAATTCAATGTTGGTAGAGTGTAGTATATTGCCGTGTTGTATCAGAAAAGTAATGTCACGATACTGGTGTGACTAAAAAGGAATAGAATGTTCGAATGAACATATTAATCTGCTAGGTGGGGGAGTATCTCAGTCATTAATCTGCTAGGTGGAGGAGTATCTCAGTCATTAATCTGCTAGGTGAGTATCTCAGTCACGCTTTGATTGCGACTTTTCATATAAATACTACGCAGATGTATTTCACGTAGTGTTTATACGGCACCTAACCCTGGGTTGAGCGAATTACACATTACAATACATAGTACCAAAGAGATTCAACACTGTCATCATAGTTTGGAATCAACAGATGATTTATTTCACCGAATTTAAGAAACTTGGAATGCAGGCATTTGATTTAATAACCTTGCTTTACACGTTTTTTTTTGTGGAAATGTCCCGTGACGTTGATTTAAATCATGAAGGTTTTAATAAGAGGAGTACATTGTAAGTATAGAATTACAGGTTAAAGGAGCACCAATACTTATCTCTTGAACAAGCAGCTGGTAAAAGTAATATTTACAAATAAATGTTATATAGTTCGGCGACATGTCTGCTGGAACAATAAAAACTTTACTTTGGAGGTTTGCAAGAACTTCTTGTACAATGGTGTCTCTTAGTACTTGGATTGGGTTGGGGGGCAGTTCGTTGCAAATGTCGGAAGGTATTAATGACCTTTAACAACGTCCAACCATTCAGCCAGTACAGAGAACTTTACCTTTTCTCGTTTCGACCAATCAACAGCGTAATTCTCAAGCGCGTCAAGACTATTTTTGTTTGGTCGGCGCCTGAGTTGATATTTCTCGGCTTTCTATACCGTATTTGCGGGCAGTTCCTCGGCAAACTATTTAAATACCCACACTTTAAAGGCACCGATAGCATTACAGATGTTTAAAATGAAGCTTGCTCTTTTGGCACCTCATTACTTGGAGAAATAAAAAAAATGTGTTTTGCGGAAAGTAATATTATTGTGAAATATAATGTCACTAATTGGAACATAAGACAAACCGAACTGCTTTTCCGATCTCCCTTCCGCTTTTCATGATCGTTAGTCATACGTATTCAATAACATGCGATGTTGAAGTCAAATAATTAACCATGATAACCCCAGAGGCGTATGTGCTGAACTCCTTATACCAAACATATCACAGGGACCAGGAGCAATTATAGTGTTGTATGGCATTTCTGCATCTCGCCCATACTTTATGGTGGATGTTCAGCCATGTACACCTTGTAGCTGATCCGCCAAGCATTGGCGTTACAAAGACAACATCCATGTGAAATGAGATGTAGGCAACTTGGAACCGACGCTACTTTACAATTAAATCTCTTGTTTTTGTTTGGTGTTGGTTTCATGTAGGTTGTTCAAAGTTTGAGATTATTATGGAAATAATTAATCGTTGAATTTACTGGCACAGAACAACTAAATCATCACATTCTGGTGCAATGTCGTATTCAGTCTCTGCAAAATGTCTGATGTTAAAAACTAGAAAAACTTCATGAAAATGACAAATTATCTAAACATTTGAACCTATCATTCGATCGATGTTTCTTCAATGATGATTCGTATCACGAATATAAACTAATTGCGTGGAAGTCCCATGTTCAGTGATTAATATTTCAACACGTCTATGACATAGCTTCGAATACCGAAAGTAATCAGAGACCAAACTCTGTGATAAGGTGTACTTTTTGCAAATCTAGGGATGTGATATTTGTTTTCATTTACTCACCATTAGTATCCATAGTTTTGAATGCATGTGCCAAATCAAAATCCGTCCAGAATCCGTCTCTGTTAACGTCCATCTGTTCGAACATGCTGACACCCGCTCCTCTTTGGTGGGGATAAACCTTCGCCCACCCAGCCAGGAATTCCTCCTTCGAAACTCTGGCGTCATCTGATGTTGAAATAAGGCACCAGTTCAACTGACATCGCAAAACAACATGAACAGCACAACCTCTAAACAGGACCGTTTCAGTTATTACCCTTACGAGCTTTCATTGAACCCACCCACTGCCCTCAGGGGCATGTTCCCACCCCAGCGGATCTGAACCGACCCTCATACGCCACGGATTAAGAAGTGAACCCCACATGAGCCGACCCTTAAGAAGTGAAACCCACATGAGCCGACCCTCATACGCCACGGATTTCATCCCATGGTTCATTCACCCCCATGGGTTCATTCACCTCCATGGGTTAGTTTATAGGGATAGAGAGATCGTGTGCCCTTTCTATACCACTCATCGCGCATTACTCATCGCGCATGCGCAGTCGACCCATTCTACTGTAGGGTGCAAGCCTGGCTCATGGAATCTCAGGTAGCGAAAACCCCAGGTCTCTCGGCCCACCCTATCCCGCGCCACACCTATATGGGTAGGGAGATCGCGTGCCCTTTCTATACTACTACTCATCGCGCATGCGCAGTCGACCCATTCTACTGTAGGGTGAAAGCCTGGCCCATGGAATCTCAGATAGCGAAAACCCCAGGTCTCTCGCCCCAGCCTATCCCGCGCCACACCTATGCGACCCGCTGTGCAGTGAGTAAAGTGGAGGAGGAGGAGTCGCTGTGCAGTGAGTAAAGTGGAGGAGGAGTAGGACACGCCACGGATTATACTAGGGAGATGTAGAAATGTCCCCGAACCACATACCATTAATCGTATCCTGCTACTCCGTTCTGTAAAGTGTTGATACCACGCATTCTCAACCAACTGGCAACTGTCTCTAGATGCGATTATATCGCACTACAGGTTGAATTTTTATCCTGTTTACAAGATGAGTGAAAGCCTTAATTGCTATGTAAAAGGGAATCTGTTGGAAAACCGATGTCCTGACAATCTTTAACCATTATGCTTAATGAAATCCGACATACAGTGGGTGATTCACGAATATCATATGGATTAAGAATACTGATGAGCGATACAGATTACATATTTTTTGGAACATCAAGATGTCTTGCCGGCATCATTGAAAACTGTTGACCACTTCTCTTCTGCAGGAAACTAGCCTATGTTCATATTATGATTGTCTTTTTGAATTTGGTGCTAATGCTGTTATATGGAATATGGAATAAGTCTTTGGATTATGGACGCGGATATTCTTTAATGGACGACAGCTGAATAATGAATGCTGGACCAGACGCTTGTAATCGTGTATGGGCGTCAGATTCGACATTCAATTTTCAACTGTCGACCACAAAGAAACTCCGGGTCAATAATTAAAAGACATTTTACAGTTGGCACCAATTCCAAACTGGCATAAAGGACTAAAACTGTTCAACACTGTTCACTGACGGAGGTTCTAATAGTAAAATCATTATCATTTATCACAAATATATTTGCTAGCCTTTTTGTTGAAGAATAATATATTCCAAACACGCCTTCATTGCGTTTATTCATTTCAACAACGTTCAAACGGGACCTATAACCCCGTACATGTTATGTAACAGTTTAGGCATGTTTGAAAGTTTTCCAGTTACTTGCCGATGGGCTTCCTCCACCAACCAAACTGGCTGCCACCATATCTGTGAAATAATCTTGAGTATGACATTTAGCCAAATTACCCCCCCCCCCACCTACAGTTTCAGACTAGAGAAATGCCTACAGAATCATGGAAAAAATTTAGTTCTCTTGGAGGCGATCCCTTACTGACTTCCTACGATGCTATAAATATTGATGTCGTACCATTTCTGAATGTATGCGGAGCAAACTAACAGCCTGTATGAGAGAGAGTGTAAATACATTAAAATTTATACAACAAACTCTCTCAAATAATCTAAAAAACAATCCCCTTTTACTCGACCAAAACGATCTTCCAAAGTAGCTGCTCGACAAAAGTTATCTCTTACAATCTTAAAATTTATACAGTCGATAAGAATATGTTCCACCGTGAGATCTTCATGGGCATGGAATACACCTTGGAACTGACTCTTTTTTTCAGCAAATGCTCCTGCGTTAATCGTGTATGGCCGATTCTATATCGTCTAATCATGACTTGATCGAAAACGTTTCTGGCTGTTCAGATGAGTATAGCCTATAGTTTTTTTGAACTCGTGAAGTTTGTTATTATCCATAATATCCCGCAAAGATTGAAACAACTTTCTCACATTAGCACAGATAGATGGTCTGAAATCACTGTATGGGATTCCAACAGGATCAACCTCATCATCTATAGGGCTGCCTTAGCCATTTTCAGCTTCAGTATTACCTTTGATGTCAACGTTACTAGGTACTCAACAAACCACAATATCAATCTGTTGATCAAATTTACAGACATATAATTGTAGAATATTCAAGATGGTGGAATGAGTTGAATTTCCACTTTCAATCGCTTGATGGCATGACAGTGAATCTGAGGATATGACATATTTCTTCCTTTTAGTGGACCCAATACCTTCTAAAGCTGACAATAGAGCGTTTGCTTCTGCAATGAATATCGAACTTTTACCTGGTATTCGATAGGTTTTAGTTTTGGATCTAAAGATAGTATCACATGCTAATCTCTCACCACCTGTAGAACCATCTGTATAAATAGCCTGATGCGATCTGTATTTCTCTCTTAAAAACTAAATTCTTGTGTATGCACGAGCTGGCTCGTGTCTGCCTTTTTTATATTTCGTAAATGTAATATCTACTTCTGGTCTAAAACTACTGCTTTAGTGGATATTTGGACAGTCATAGATTCAAGACTATTAATAAATATTTGTTAATGGTTGCGGATTTTTTGCAGAGCTAATAAACACCTAATTCGAATGGACTGGGAATATATTAAAGGAGAGTCAATAGTTCAAGTACTCAGGCCCCATTAGTAGATGATAAAAAGGGAGCGTAATTTCCTAAACATCAACTTCGTGTAGTCATAAGATTGCATGCACAAAGCGATATCCAATGCTATGACATTCAACAAAGTATCCTGATTAAACCAGACCTTGCAATTTGAGATTGATAGGAGAATAATCAAGTTGTACATTTTTGTTCAACCCTACCCCAAATTGTGTGACCGCTATGATTTTCAACATTCTTCACTATTTCATGCGAGTCTTCATCTTTACGCTGCTCAAACTTACTGATGTTTCTAAGTCAGATACTGCAAAATAATCCGTTGGTCCGTTGCTTATTTATGGCCCAGAGAAAAGTATTTTTAGCCCACCATCACCAGATGGTGGGCTGTTTAAATCGCTTTTCGTCCGTGGTCCGTCGTCCATCGCCCGTCCGTCGTCCGTCCGTCGTCCGTTGTCCGTCCGTAAACAATTCTTAAGTTTTTGTTATCGCGATTTCTCAGGAACTACTGCATGGATCTTTCTGAAATTTGGTACACAGGTTCCCCTTGGGGTCTAGTTGTGCAGATACCTTTTCTGGTCCGATTCGAAAATCCAATATGGCCACCAGGCAGTCATCTTGGATTTCCCAATGAAACTTTGTTATTGTCATTTCTCAGGAAGTACTGCATGGATCTTTCTGAAATTTGGTACACAGGTTCCCCTTGGGGTCTAGTTGTGCAAAACACCTTTTTCGCTCCGAATCGAAAATACAGTATAGACACCAGGCGGCCATAGTAGATTTCCCCATGAAACTTTGTTATCGTGGTTTCTCAGGAAATACTGCATGGATCTTTGTCAAATTGGTACACAGGTGGTCCAATTGTGCAAGATACCTTTTCTGGTCCGATTCGAAAATGCAATATGGCCACAAGGCGTCCATCTTGGATTTCCCCATGAAACCTTGTTATCGCGATTTCTCAGGAACTACTGCATGTATCTTTCCTAAATTCGGTACACAGGTTCCCTTCGGGTCTACTTGTACAAGAGGCCTTTTCTGGTCCGCTTCGAAAATCCAATATGGCCACCAGGCGGCCATCCTGGATTTCCCCATGAAACCTTGTTATCGCGATTTCCCAGGAACTACTTCATGGATCTTTCTCAAATTTGGTATACAGGTTCCCCTTGGGGTCTAGTTGTGCAAGATGCCGTTTCTTGTCCGATTCGAAAATCCAATATGGCCACCAGGCAGCCATCTTGGACTTCCTCATGAAACCTTGTTATCGCGATCTCTCAGGAACTACTGCGTGGATCTTTCTCAAATTTGGTACAAAGGTCCCCCTTGGGGTCTAGTTGTGCAAGACACCCTTTCTGGTCCGATTCGAAAATCCAATATGGCCACCAGGCAGCCATCCTGGATTTCCCCATGAAACCTTGTTATCGCGATTTCCCAGGAACTACTTCATGGATCTTTCTCAAATTTGGTATACAGGTTCCCCTTGGGGTCTAGTTGTGCAAGATGCCTTTTCTGGTCCGATTCGAAAATCCAATATGGCCACCAGGCAGCCATCTTGGATTTCCTCATGAAACCTTGTTATCGCGATCTCTCTGGAACTACTGCATGGATCTTTCTCAAATTTGGTACACAGGTTCCCCTTGGGGTCTAGTTGTGCAAGATGCCTTTTCTTGTCCGATTCGAAAATCCAATATGGCCACCAGGCAGCCATCTTGGATTTCCTCATGAAACCTTGTTATCGCGATCTCTCAGGAACTACTGCATGGATCTTTCTCAAATTTGGTACACAGGTTCCCCTTGGGGTCTAGTTGTGCAAGATGCCTCTTCTTATCCGATTCGAAAATCCAATATGGCCACCAGGCAGCCATCTTGGATTTCCTCATGAAACCTTGTTATCGCGATCTCTCAGGAACTACTGCATGGATCTTTCTCAAATTTGGTACACAGGTTCCCCTTGGGGTCTAGTTGTGCAAGATGCCTTTTCTTGTCCGATTCGGAAATCCAATATGGCCACCAGGCAGCCATCTTGGATTTCCCCATGACACTTTGTTATTGTCATTTCTCAAGAAATACTGCATGGATCTTTGTCAAATTTGGTACACAGGTTACCCTTGTGGTTCAATTGTGCAAGATACCTTTTCTGGTTCGATTCGAAAATCCAATATGGCCACATGGCGGCCATGTTGGATTTCCCCACGAAACCTTGTTATAGTGATTTCTCAGGAACTACTGCATGGATCTTTCTCAAATTTGATACACATGTTCCCCTTGGGGTCTAGTTGTGTAAGGTACCTTTTCTGGTCCAATTCGAAAATCCAATATGGCCACAAGGCGACCATCTTGGATTTCCTCATGAAACCTAGTTATCGCGATTTCTCAGGAACTACTGCATGGATCTTTCCCAAATTCGGTACACAGGTTCCACTTGGGATCTAGTTGTGCAAGATACCTTTTCTGGTCCGATCCGAAAATCCAATATGGCCACCAGGCAGCCATCTTGGATTTCCCCATAAAACCTTGTTATCCCGATTTCTCAGGAACTACTTCATGGATCTTTCTCAAATTTGGTATAGAGGTTCCCTTGGGCTCTAGTTATGCAAGACACCTTTTCTGGTCCGATTCCAAAATCCAATATGGCCACCAGGCGCCCATCTTGAATCTTCCCATGCAACTTTGTTATCGTGATCTCTCAGGAAGTACTGCAGGGATCTTTCTCAAATTTGGTACATAGGTTCCCCTTGGGGTTTAGTTGTGCAAAATACGTTTTTCGGTCCGATTCGAAAATCCAATATGGCCACCAGGCGCCTATCTTGGATTTCCCATGAAACTTTATCGTGATTTCTCAAGAAGTACTGCACGGATCTTCCTCAAATTTGGTACACAGGTTCCCCTTGTGGTCCAGTTGTGCAATATACCTTTATTTGGTCCGATTCGAAAATCCGATATGGCCGCCAGGTGACCATCTTGAATTTCCCCTTGAAACATTGTTATCGTCAATTTTCAGGAACTACACAGGTCCCACATGGGGCCTAGTTGTGCAAGATGCCTTTTTTGGTCCGAGTCGAAAATCCAAGTTACGCTTAAAATTAATACGGTATTCCCGAGTTGTGACGGTGCATCATACGAGTCGGCGGATCAAACATTGGGACTATAGAGAATATCCATACCTTCACCTTCCATATCAAGGAGTTCAAATAATTCCGAATTAAAATGTATTTCTCCAAATTTTAAATCAATTTTCTTAGTCCAGTGAACTGTTTCGTCTGCCGACGGGTCGGCTACGTGAAAGGACGTCACTCTTGTGACACGACCTTACAACTCGACAACTTTAGACTACTGCGTGTTTCGATCCAAGGGAGATAATCAGGATTCAGACACTTTCGAAGTTTCAACATTACTGCGCGGATCCCTTCAGTATTAAATATTTTACCATGTTACTATTTTCGAGCATGGTATGTTAAAAGAGATATCTCAAACTAGCCCAGTAAACAGAACAGAATTAGCATTCGTTCCTAATTATAAAATCTTAAGTATGTTTCATAGCTCATGCCAAAGGGTCAAAGACATTTGTCTTCGCTTCCAGTACCCAATGATGACACGTACAAAAAAAAATACTACAAAACGAAGGCGAATGATCCTTCGGGCATTCACTTTCAGATTAACTTTGCTCTTTTCTCTTGTACTATAACAACTGACATAAGTACAGTTTCTAGAAATCTTGAAACTCCTTAAACTTAGAAAGATGATATCTTGGTGTTTTCCAGTGTGCCTTTTTCGATCTTTTTCGCTCAGATTCGAAATTCTGTAAACAAAATTACAAAACAATCGTTTGTTCTTAGTAACAATGGACAAAAAGATCCTCTTGTCATTAGCTTACAATTATCGGACAATGGTGGGCGCCAAGATCCTTCAGGATCTCTCGTTTTCCAAAGGACGGACGAAAATTCCATTTCAGCGGATATTCGGAGGTGACCCCTTATTGAGTACTAGACTAAGTTTGAAATATAGATCTTACATGATTACCAGTTCAATGCTAAGCAAACTGAAACATAATTTAAACAGATTGGGGGAAACTTACGAGAGCTATTGCACTTTTCAGATCACAAAAATGATCCGCTATCTCTGGTATGGAAAGATTACCGGGACCTTACTATTCACTCGGACAGCTGGACTTTCACCCTGATGTTGACCCCCAAGATCCAAGGTACACTGCTGCGTAGGATAACTTTGTCACACAAGAAGAGAACGGAATCGCAATTTCCTGCCATGGACAGGAACATTTGAACTGATGCGTTTGATGGAAAAACCTTGTTTGCCACATTTAAAAAAATGTTCTTTGGTGTTAAATTTGTATCCCTTTACTATTTTTCAACCAAGATTGGAATCTGCTGTACAAGTTGTACTTTTCAGGTTCGAGTGTCTTGTCTGGATTATATAATAGAGACCAGACAGTCGTATATGGTGTGTCACGGTTTATTTCACGAGCACGCTACCATAATGAAAATGGCTACTCACTGTTCGTGTCGTATGCGAGAGTTGCATTGTCAAACTCTAACCTTTCCATCACAGCGTTGTTATTTTGGTCAATAAATTGGAATGTTATCTTGGCATTGTCCTCAAGAGAATGTTGAACACTAAGATAAATATAGAGAAAACAGCCAATGAAACGTATCTAAGTACACATTTTTATTTTTGCATGGAGCAGTAACATATCACATCAAAGCTCCTCGTCACTGAAACATCATGGGCACAACGGAATGGTAGCAAATCTGAGAATGGAGTTGTCCAATCCCTGCAATTTTACTTTGTGTTTCGTCTCTATGATCACGAAAAAGAATATTGAAATAACGCCAAATTCCGAGCTATAATGTCAAGCGTCAACTTGTATACAATGCTAAAACGTGCGTGGCAATAAGAAAAATGATATTACCCGAAGACAATCTTGACTAATATTACCAGGACTGCAACAGTTAGACGATGATCCATGTTGGAAATGTTGGACAGCATATGCAATCTATGCTATCCTTGTTATTACACGGTGACCAGATACGATTTAGAACAACACGCATAACATGTGACCAGCCAGATGTTAATTCACAAACTGTAGGGAACGGTGTTATTCAACTATATATGATTAGAGGTTTAAATGTGTACATTTACGGTACCGACAATCCATTTACAACGACAATTGTGTAAAATTGGCTCAATCTAATTTCTTTAAATCAAATAATATAGACTGTGGCAAAAGTAGTCCTCTCTCGAAACATGATGTGGTTCTTAGTGTTGAGAATAAGTCCTCTAGAGAAGGCCCCATCATGCATTCCGAGTTGAAACGCACTGCATTGAGACGATTTGAGGTCGGGTTAGGCTATTTAGACACGAATTCAATATGTGCATAATAAATAACGGAATTTAACCTGGAGAGGGAATGTGTGGGGCCTAATCGTGTCAGCGCCAAATCGTGTAAAAAAATTGCGCCTAATAAACGTGTTGCGCTTAATCGTGTAGAAAATTTGCGCTTAAAGGTAGAACTGCGCCTAATCGTGTACGAAATTTGCGCTTAATGGTGGAAATACGCCTAATCGTGCACGGAATTTTCGCCTATATGTGTAAATGCGCCTAATCGTGTAAGAAGGCTGCGTTTATTCATGCAACTGCTCCTAATCATATGAACCATCTTGCGCCTAATTCCGCGTTGCGCCTGATCGTGTAGAAAAATTGCTCTTGCTTGTGGAAATGCGCCTATTCGTGTAGGATATTTGCTCCTAATTGTGGAAATGCGCCTATTCGTGTAAGAAATATGTGTCTTATCGTGGAAACGCGCTTATTCGTGGAAATCATTTTGCGCCTAATTATGCGCTGCGCCTAATCGTGTAGAAAATGTGCGTGTAACTGTGGAAATGCGCCTAATCGTATATAGAGGCTGCGCCGAAACTTGCACAACGTTAAGACATATAGCGCTTAAAAGTGTTCAACGCGCCTAATCTTGTAATGATCGTGCAGTCATGAAAACGACCTAATATAGAATACGGATTTGAAGATTGGAACATCATGATGGGCGGCTAGAATATAACTCCAAGCCACACAGTTATTTATTGAATTGCTGTGCCCACCCCGAATTCAAGTTTTTCAACTGTATTTGTGAAAAGCCACTAAACCTGAAGAACAGTTGACGGATATCGGATATAGTCTGTGCTGCAAAAGGACGCAAAAGCTTCGTTGAAACGAGATATCCGCTACTGTTTTTGTGATCCTTAGAGGTAGTTCTCGCGGGAGTTGGGGTAACGTATTTGATATGCTCAACTTGGAGTTTTCCGATTTTTCCCACTGACCGATGAAAATCCTGCACTTCAATTCAAATGAAAATTTGAATTCGCCAATCAAAAGTCGAAACAGCCAACACATCCTCAAGTGCCTGTATAATCAGCTGTCATATCTCACAGCACCATCTGTATATTAAAGGGCGACAACTCAAGTAGCACAAAAATGTTAAATTGCCTAAAAGTTTTGGGGCGCTTGGGTGTGGGCGCGCCTGCGCAGTCGCGACTTCCGGCCACGTGACTTCCGAAAGACGTCAGTACCGCAAAATTTTCTTTCGAGAAGTTACACATGGGTCACGGTAGCAGTGACGTCATACGGTGACCTCATCAGTGTGTGTGTGTGTGTGTGTGTACGTGACTGCACGCCAGTGTGGGTGGATGACGTCATCCTGAAAAAGTTTGAGGGAACTCCCCTCATGGGAGTCACGTCATCAACCCGTATAATAAGCTGTCATGTCTTGTAGCGCCACAATGCATGCTAAGGGGCGATAACTCGACATTTATCTCGTAGGACGACTGTATCGCAGCACCACTTGTGTACTAACGGGAGACAACTCATCCTATAGCCAGCATTTGAAGCATTGAAGCGCCCGCCCTTCAAGCGTTAAATGATTTTCGCCACCCGCACTTGAAGCGTTCATTCATTTTCGCCGATGGGTGTCAAAGGGTGTCTGGGCACCTCAGCACCTCAGGTCCCTGAAACAGAGGAGGAAGAGTGGACCTGAAGTGGACCTGAAGCGCCGAAGCGTTGAAGCTTTCAGACGCTTGGCGTCAACCGTGGCAGTTGTGTGCTGAACTGGTGTTCATAGCGCTGTGTCGATCTATTTTAGACCGGGGAAAATCTGCGTATACTGCCCTAGTAGGAATGTCACGCTCGCAGGCTCTCGTTCAAGGAAAACCCCTTGTCTCTCGCCCTACTGGTTCTCTATGCCACGTTCCACACCTTGTTCACATGTGCACTCGATCCTGCGTATGCTCAGTTCCCCCAACTACACTGGCCAGAGATGACAATTTGCGAAACCTCCTGGTCTTTCACCCCATTGATTTTCCGTATCAATATCCATGATGTCATGCACACAGCCCCTGACATCTAGTCGTCCTCGTTTGCCCTTTCTGTACTACTCCTTGATCTTTGACCTTGTGCCGCCATGTTGGATTGACCTTTGACCTAATTAGGCGAGCATTTTACATGAACTTGGATACGTGGCCTAATTGTGACATCTGTGCAACCCCTGCGTATACGACCCTGTGTTGGATTTTCTACACTTCTCTGTGGAAGTGCGCACATGATAAGTAAACCTGTACTACGCCAGTGGGAATGCCAGGCTCTAGTGCATTCGGTTAGTGCAACCCACATGTCTCTCACTCCATTGGTGCTCCGTATCACACTCCACACTTTCCTATACAACCGATTTGGAATTATATACCACTAGGATGCCGTGCGCGCATACGCGGTCGGCCTATACGACTCTAGTGGGAATGCCCGGGACCCGGGCTCTCGTTTGATGTAACTCGCCCCACGGGGTCTCCGTATAAGACTCTACACCTGCCTACACTACCCCAATTAGACTTTCTATATTACTCGTTGGTGGTGCTCTTGCGCAGTCGACCCATACTACTCTTTTGTGAATGCCGGTCTTCAAGGATCTCGTTTAGTGAAACTCCTATTTCTCTCATCCTGGTCCGCCTTATCACGCCCCACACCTGCCTATACGGCTGCCTTGCTGGACTGATAGTGACGCCACCTTCCTCCTCCGCAGCCAACCTACGTGATAAAGAGCTGATTTATGTTCACTATACCACTGAAGTGGCTTCTTAGATTATCATACAAAATAAAATTCTCTTCAGATGTTATATCTGCAATCGAAGCTCTTACTTCACTGAATTCTTGCTGATATCTAGCTGTGAGGCACAGACACACTTTGCCAACGATATATTCTGATTTCTTGAATAGTGTTAAAGAGAATTACGTCGCAAAACATTGTTGCAGAAACTTATCAAACAGGGCTCACCACCAAGCGCCTCCACTCAAAGTTTCTCAAATTTGGCGATACATATCGCATGCTGATAGCAAAATACGAGCGTAGCGCGCAAGATCTATGGCGTTACGTTTCGTAACTTGTGTCTAATTCCGCTTAACCCGGGGCTAGGGGCCGTATGAACCCATGTACTTCAAGATCCTCATGGTACTCATATGAACAGACACAATCAAAGCGTGACTGAGAGACATCATTCTTTGGATGACGACTTTGCAACGAATATTATCGATTAAGAATACTGATCAGCGATACGGATTTGATATTTTTGGAACATCATGATGTCTTGCCGGCATCATTGAAAACTGTTGACCGCTTCTCTCTTGCAGGAAACAAGCCTATGTTTATGTATACTATGATTGTCTTTTTGAATTTGGTGCTAATGCTGTTATATGGAATATGGAGTAGGTCTTTGGATTATGTACGCGGATATTCTCTAATGGACGACGGCTGAAGTCGGGTAAAAGAAGACTGTATTTTAGGTTATTTGAGAGGAATCAGTTTATTTCAATGTATGTACATCTTTTTGGTGTATAGCGTTGATTAATTCTAGATTGCTGGGTTGTTTTTGTTGAAATACTGTTTTGTTTGATCGTCGCTATATAGCTGAATTATAGCTGAACGCGACGTTAAACCTTAATCGCGTTAAACCTTAATTCTCTCTATCGCTCTCTCTTCCCTTCGTAACTCTTACAACCACGAAGGAGATCCGTTCAGTCGTTTCTCATAATAACAGGGACGGATGAATGGGCGTACTAACTTAAGCACATACACGTTTAAACCTGGACTGATGGAGTTATAGGGTCAAACCAGTTTTAGCAAGAGATGTTTAGTAAGAGTCACTTTCAGAGTACACTAATCTCAGACATATGCCATGTTTATCGCCTTGTATGAGAAACATGAAGTGAAGGTGCGTGACGCACGCTATCATGGCTATACTGGTCTGAGATCGACGCTATCATCAGTGATCAGAGTAGTGAGGTTTTGGCGCTCATCTTCATACCTTTAGCAGGCGCTTTCGTAAAAACTCCGAGGAACATGAAAATTCTCCACATATCACATAGGTCTTTACAGATATTAGCTGAAGTAAGGAGAAGTCAAAACAAGAACAGATAAAAAGCAGTCAAATGTATTTTACAGACGAATACATTAAAGGCGTCAGGAAATTCTCAAACAGTAGAGCACTGACTTTTGTTGAAGGAGATCTCAGTCAATGTAGTGGATATGTACTGTCAACCGCTTTGCTTTTAACATGATCCAGTCTGTCAGTATCTACTGTAGGCTTTAATTTTCCTCGCTCTCATCACTCAAAGAGGCTTGTTAAAATCATTTAAGGAAATAGACTGTAAATATCAGATGTGCAAGTCCATTCATTGGCTGTGATATTGAAGTTTATACATGTATATTGCTTTTATTACCTTATTGTATAGTCGACAAATAGCCATCTGTTCTAGTGTTTATATTTTTGTACCAGTTCGACTTAAAATAAATATTTGTATCTTGTATCTACAAGTACTCGTGGAATCCAATAAGGCCTGGTCCAACTTCATATCGAAATTTTCATCTTCTAGCATTACGGTCCCTCATTAGAGGTATGTGTTGTAATTTCCAGGTTTTCATCACCGACTGCTTCAAGGATACCATTCTCAACGATGAAATCTTTTCCCTATAATTACCCAGATAACCGTCCTAAGAGAGCAACCAATCATCATTCGAACAGACATTCTAATTTCTAGGCAAATCATTATTTTGATGCTCCAAATTTTGATTATTGAGATTTTATAGGTGATTTAGTGAGGAGATTAGATTTTCCATAGCAGCGGCCAAATGGTGGTTGGTCTAGAAGACATTCGAGGCTACACCTATATGTTTCACAATCGTAAGTAGGTCAGGAACTACATGAATTTTGTGTTACGATAACTGTCAAGTTTACGCAATATATTGGTTAATTTTGCTAATACTTTGGCGGCTATCCTGAATATGTTGACCACGATTGAATATATTTATTTGTACACTTATAGCATATTGGCCTGTCCAGAAAACTGTAATTTCAATATTTCTCCAGCCATAACAGCATATATTCCCAGAAATTCGAATATATAAAAGAATGAATGGACCTAATGTGCCATTATCCAACAACTGACAGAAGAAAAATCACAGCATCAACATCGATCTCCACGGCGACAGCATTAATTTATTTCCGACTTAAAATGTGACAAAGGAACTTCTCAGTTACGAAGATGCACAACTGTACTTCCTGAATGAATATGGCTCAATCGCTACAGCTAGTTTCCTATTCTCTGAGATAGCCATCTCTACAAACAAGCACCAGCTGAACGCAGCCAAATGTTGCTGTGAACATCCTGTAATAAACAACCAACGGATCGTTTGAGCGAATTCCAGTCCACTCTAATATCATTTTGCATTTTAGGCAATGAAACCCCGTGTGAAGTATCGTTTTGGCGTTCTAGCTACATGGATTGATATAGCCCTGTTCGGCATTGTCGCCCTCTAAGAGTATACACTCTAAGCTCAGAAGGTGTAAAAAAGGTGCAAAAAAGGTGTAAATCAAACGTTTACACCTTCTGGGTTCATGTTTACACCCTTAGGAGGTGTAAATAAGGTGTAGAAAAGGTGCAAATGTATGAAGATTGATTCAAACCCTGATTTTACACCCGTAAAGGTGTAAATTTCTTGAAAGGTGTTAAAAAGGTGTAAATACTTAATTTTCCATACACATTTGGAACTTAATTTCTATGTTGAGGAAATGTATTTCCTTGTCATGCTTACGGTAAACCATCAAAACTTTCAAGCACCCCAACTTTCTACACAAAATTAAATCAATGGATCTAACAATTTGACCAGTCTCTCTAACATTTGGGAAAAAATTCCAACGGAAATATTATTAAAAAAAACGAGCTGCACACCATAAGAGTCAATCCCCCAGTCGGTTCTACGAGGGAGTGAAAATTGAACAGCCGCTCTAGTGCTCTCACTCAAGGTTGAGCCCAAGTCTACAGGGGGGCGGGGGGGGGGAGGGGGGGAGGGGGTTTTGAATATCAACAGTATTGTAAATATTATGTATCATGCAGAGTCGACAAAAGCACGTTGTTTGTCGACCAATGTAAGAAGTTATCAGATCGATATCTACAGTGCTGATAACTGCTTAGCTATCAGATAAAGTGCACCCCTGTTGGCCGACCTGTATCTGTTCTCTTATGAATATGACTATATGCAGGCGCTTTCAGAAACCGATCCATTCAAAGCCCGTTCCTTCTCATTCACCAAACGCTATATAGACGATCTTCTCGCTGTGGATAATCGCTATATAAATGACGCAGTGAAGGATATATATCCACCTTCACTGGATTTGAAGGAAACTACAGATAGCCCTACAGGCACATCTTATTTAGATCTCTATCTCTATAAAAATGAAGCGGGCATTCTCTCTCGTCGACTTTATGACAAAAGAGATGATTACAATTTCGACATCGTAAACTATCCCTTTCTGGATAGTAATATTCCAGTGGGACCTGCATATGGCGTATACATATCTCGCTTAGTAGCATTTGCTAGATCCTGTGTTAAATGTGATGATTTTAATCAACGTCACAAACATTGTTGCAGAAACTTATAAAACAGGGCTATTCCACCAAGCGCCTCCACTCAAAGTTTCTCAAATTTGGCGATACATATCGCATGCTGATAGCAAAATACGAACGTAGCGTGCAAGATCTATGGCGCTACGTTTCGTAACTTGTGTCTAATTCCGCTTAACCCGGGGCTAGGGGCCGTATGAACCCATGGACTTCAAGATCCTTATGGTACTCATATGAACAGACACAATCAAAGCGTGACTGAGATACATCTTTTTTTTTAGATGACGACTCTATAACGAATATTATGAATTAAGAATACTGATCAGCGATACGGATTTGATATTTTTGGAACATCATGATGTCTTGCCGGCATCATTGAAAACTGTTGGCCGCTTCTCTCTTGTAGGAAACAAGCCTATGTTTATGTACACTATGGTTGTCTTTTTGAATTTGGTGCTAATACTGTTATGTGGAAAATGGAATAGGTCTTTGGATTATGGACGCGGATATTCTCTAATGGACGACGGCTGGATTATGAATGACGGACTAGACGCTTGTAATTTCAACTTCATTTCAATGGGGGATTTGCACAATAAGCAGTGAATACAACGCAAACTGTACAACTTATAGGCTTTGATTGAACCACTGAGACAGGAAGGTGTGAAATGGACTAAACGGCTCGAAGTGATAATCATGACAGCCTGTGGTGCATGTTACCCAATAACAATTGTGCGATTATCGTCACAAATTATTACTTGATAAAGTAATGGTCACCATCCTGTCCGGAAACGACCCCTTTTAACACACCACAATCATAATCCGCGGCCTGCCTTTATCTCATATCTCTTTGACGCTAACGCAAAGTTTTGGTTAAACTATACATATCGGTGATCGGATTCTATTGCTCAATTAGTTTTTGAGTTTATTCTGCAAATGCCTAACAATATATGCATCGCTTCTATTGTTCATGAATTTGTAAATAAACATGGCTTCGCTTTCCATGCTGTCCACCATTTCCAATATAAGCCGACGCGATATTACTTCAAAACAAACTTCCATTACGATAAATTGCGCACAGCTGTTTTTTCACGTCGCTCGTTCTATCCATCAAAGTGGACTTTTTCGAGATGGCGACTTGCCTGCTGTTGATCGGTGAGAACCGAAAGAAAATCGCTTTACCTTTTGCAACTCCCAGCGTGTCGGACCTTAAAGATCACATTTCACAGAATGCTACCTTAGCTGATCTAATTGGCATTAACGACGTAACCTTCCAGGTAAATATGCCATTTTTAAATATTTGTACAATTTAATTGCCCCTGTGAACCCAGGGAGATACATGTAAACAGGTATGTATTTAGAGGGTGAAGAAAATGTTACATCTTATAGACAATTTATACCGGAGAATATATTTTTATACTGTCGGAACCAGTGATCGAAATATAGTTTCAACTGTGCTAAAATTGTGACTCGATTGAGCATTTTCTTTTGCTCACGGTATTTCATTCAACTTCTGCCAACAGAACAGAACAAGCTCGAAACTTTGTCGAATCAACATACATGCGAAAAAATACGGTGCTATGATAACATACACTTTTGCAAAATTTGATTAATATAATCTGCTCAGACAGATTATTTGACCCAATCAACTTCGTGACCCTTAAACATATAGAAATTCTATTTAAATGTCATCAATAGTAGGCCCTTATATGAGATAGAAACGAGTCAGAACTGGTTAGCCTGGTGCCCCGATTATGTAGGTGTTTGTTACCCTGTACCATTGTGTTCGGGAACCAGGTTATAAATGATACTAGTCAATGCGCATGTGCACAAGGATCACGTGGGACAAAATGGAGGGCGGTTTGATTTTCTTCAGGGAAGGTTTGTTTCAAACTTTGCGAAATCGTGTCGATTTAGCCCACTATACTCGCACATATTAATTAGTATTATCTTCATTAGATAGGAGTGCAACTACCTCGAACACGTCACTGTTGAAAATGTACTTCAAAATGCTCAGCTCACATAAAAAGTGAGAGTTAATTTGCCTGAATGCGAATCCAATATGGCGGCATAAATTTGTTCAGTGATAGCTTTGGTCAGTCTAATGCAGTATACTTACAGTGAATTTTAGTACACAGTGTAATAGGAATAGTTAAAAACGTCCAGTGGAACACGTGGATCATCATGGAACGATATGCCTGGGATATTTTGAGGTACTATTTACCCCTACTATTTACCCATATAATTTTATGAATATGAAACCAGAACTTATGATGTTTAAAAAGAGCTGGGCTGCACTGGAGGATCGGTTTTTGTAGGTTCTCTTCGGCGCCTACGACTTAGTTTCGTGGGTATATGACGGCTTAGTTTCGTGGGTACATGACGGCTTAGTTTCGTGGGTATATGGGACAAGATTGACTGATAGATTGTTTGCGGCACTTAGTTAAATGTGATTTGTTTATTTTCCAGTTGTATGATGCTGATTTTGAAGAGTTCGTGGACCTCGAGAACCAGGATGAGATACCCGATAAGTCCAAAATCAAGATATTACAGCACACGACAACAGATGGTGCATTTCACAATGTTCCAGCGCGTACTGATTATAAGGTATCAATGATTCATGTTCTCCTGTGATGTCTACCCCGTCTTTGATATTCCATATGATACCCAATGTATTCGCACCACAAAGCAGTGTTTGGAAGTGAATCACTGCTATTCACAGATCATGAAAATATAATCATTAATTATGTCAGAACTATTCAAATAACCTAGTATAGTGAAATCTGACCGGAACCTTTGCTAATTTTAATAAGTTTCCTGTTTCTATGCAGACTACGCAGGATATAGCCATTACTTATGTGCGTCCTTAAACCGCAGTTGAAAATTTTATATTTTTCCCCATTTCAGGAAAGCACAGACACTGGTCCAAGTGACACCGTGGAAATGCATTCTCAACTTGAACAATCAACTGTGTAAGTCAACTTTCATACAGTCTGATTACCGTAGTTTTGTTTCTTTTCCAAAGAATGAAAACTTGATTCAGTTACATGGGCTGGGCTCGACTACTGTGTTGGGATTATTGGACATGCAATTGTTTGCCAAATAAAAATATCATTTTCCTACACATTTTATCCCTGAATGGGTTGTTTATTGTAATTTAAATCGAAGGGAGATAATTAGCTGAAACTGCCTTCTTTCAACCATTGAAAGCAAAACGAAATGGGGGCGGGGAGGCTGGATGGAGCTGTCAAGATGTATTTTTCATCATTTCATTTAATATGGATTCTTTTTCTCATACAGATCAACTCGCCATTGCTGTGGTGCCAGTCATTGTGGACCATTTTAAAGAAGACCTAACCATGCTGATCCAAAAAGAAGTAAGTGAATAATTCATCACGAGTGTAATCGATATAGTTCCTGATGCTAATCACATAGATCTAACATACAACGTCGATGAGTATACAAGTAAAAACTTTAGGGCGTTGAAGGCGGAAACTGCATTTCTTCTCTTTTCCCCTATATTACGTGTATGTAAATATATAACTTAGTAATGAGCGATGCTGGTTCGAATTGGAATTTCGCCTGGTTTGATATTTTCTAAGCCTGTCCAGCGTACAAACTGACACCTACCTGTACACACGGTATGATTTATTATTACATCCGCAGGCAGAATAAAAGGTTTTTGAACATTCAACGTATAATTTAGAAGACTCAATGGTCATGATGGTAAAAGATTATGATTGAAGAATACTATCAATCCCATATGCTTATATATCTTTTATGTTAATTTCAGGTAACTTCTGCTGTTATGACACCAATTATTGTGCACCAGGGTTCCAATAAGGAGACCGCGGATACCATCTCTATGTGGAGAAGCAGAAGCTTTTGGACACGACGGATCTCCTGCTGGGATTGAAGTGCCTGCTCGCTGCATATTGGGTTTTCAATATACGCTACAAGGAGAAAGTTAACACGGTGACAAAGTAACAGAAGCAGTAAGAGCTACTTCTCACTTACAGAAAAACATTCTTGAACCATGACGCTGTATCATACTTATGTAAGGGTTTCATTAACTTTTCAAGTAGGTGGAAATTCACCGAGGTAGCAGGCTATTATTATGGCATTTAACATTGAGTAATACAGACAACTAAGCAAAGTAGGTGGCTGCCCTGTTGAAAGTAGTCCCAAAAATTGTCGCCTTCTAATAAAACCCCTGTTATGAACATTCGGACACATATTAATGTGTATATTTTACCGCTTGTCCCCCCCCCCCCCCTCAACTCCCAATCAAGTGTCATTGCCATTTTTGTTACCTGTTATACGCTACTCTCTGAGAGTTTTTGATTTTCGGTCTCAGAGGCCAGGGCACCCCAGCAGGTTATGTACAAAAGCATTCCATGACAGTTATCCTCACTCCCCCCCCTCCCAACAACTCCCCCACCCAGTGTCATTGCCATTTTTGTTACCTGTAATACCCTACTCTCAGAGTTTTCGATTTTCGGTCACAGAGGCTAGGGCACCACAGAAGGTTATGTGCAAATCTCCACTCCAACTCCACCTCCCCCAACCCCACCCCCGGCTGGATCTGGTGTTGCTGTCAGTTTCTGTTACTAGTTACCCCTACTCTCTGAGAGTTTTCGATTTTCGGTCTCAGAGGCTAGGGCACCCCAGAAGGTTATGTACAACTCTTCCCTCCCCCCTCCCCAACTCTCCCATCCAGTGTCATTGCCATTTTTGTTACCTGATACGCCCTACTCTCTGAGAGTTTTCGACTTTCGTTCTCAGAGGCTAGGCACCCCAGAGGGTCATCTACAAAAGTATTCCCACAAAAGTATTCCATGGCAAAGATCTGCCCACCCCCCACCCCCACCCGTTGTCATTAAGGAAATTATTCTTTGGCAAATATCTGTTTACGAACCCAGAACACTGATCATGGATATGTAACCGGATTGCTACTTTTTATTTCACTATTATCTGGTACCTTTATTTTTATTAATTTTTTCCGTGGAGTAAGTTGTTAAATCGGCCCCATACATCGGGGTTAAAGATTTGTCAATTTGTAAAGATATGTAAATAGTTTGTGTGATATCTGTGAGCGTGTGAAAGGTAGTGGCGTAACTGACATGAACACAACGTGCTCAATTTAGGTTCAGGTGAGATGCTTGTATTTTAAATTGCTTGAACTTTGTGCTTTAGTGGGAGGGGGTTAAAGACTTGTGTGTATATAAATAGTTGTACGATATCTGTAGGCGGGTGAAAGTTGGAGGCATAAGTGACATGAACATAACGGGCTCAATTTAGGTTGGGTTGGGATGCTTGTATTTTTAATCGTTTGAACTTTGTGCTTCCAGCGATTGAGAGTGAACTATGATATCAGTAAAGGCTAACATGAAAAGACCAATGTAAATGTGCTTTTTGTGATTTCCTTAATAAAATATATCATATATAGATTTTGTGTTAATGTTCTTATTGTGTACCTCAACCAAGAGCCACTACTGGGTGGTACGAACACCACTAATTCTCACTAAAAAGGTGCAAATTAACACCTTTTGAAGGTGTAATTCTCACGAAATGGGTGTGTATCAACACCCCTGAAAGATGGAATTGTCTCCAGAAGGTGTATTTTAGCACCTCTAGAAGGTTTAATTTTGGCCAAATGGTGTAAATAAACACCCAAGAGGGTGTAATCTCGGTCAAAAGGTGTAAATTAACACCAATGAAAGGTGTAATTCTTACTAACAAGGTGTGATTTAACACCCCTGGAAGATGGAATGATCACCAGAAGGTGTATTTTAGCCCCCCTAGATGTTTCAAATTTGCCCAAAAGGTGTGAATGAACACCCAAAGAAGGTGTAATTCTGTTGAAAAGGTGTAAATTAACACCACTGAAAAGTTTAGTTGTGGTCAAAAGGTGTAAATAAACACCCATGGGATGCTGGGTTCCCCCCAAAATATGCTTATAAATTTGTCTGGAAGGTGCAAATTTTATTCAGACGGTGTGAATGAACACCCATGGAAGGTGTAATGTGAGCAAAAAAGGTGTAACTTAACACCTTTTCGAGAAGGTGTAAATTTACACCTTTCGGAGAGGGTGTTAATTCACACCCAAAAGGGTGTTAGCCCTGGGACAAGCCATTTACACCCCGTAGAGGTGTAATTTACACCTTCTGGGCTAAGTGTGTAGTATATGTACCCAATATAGAGCCTCAAATATTCGATTTAATAATCGTAAAAGCCAGTTACTTTTTCAGAACAACGCCCCGGTTGCCGAATCGGAAAGATAATGACGTCATGTTGTAGTAAACTTATACTATGAGTATATTCTAAGTACCAAATGTGGTGGTTCTAACATTCGATTTTATTGTCATACAGATCGGGCAACTAATGACGTCATATTATAGCTCTCTACGAGGGCTCAACCCTTCGAATTTATGGCCATGCAGGCAATTCACTTCCTCATTTCTTTATTCAAAGCAGCGGTCCTGATGTTGGATGGTAACACTCATGCCGTCATTTCAGAGTAAAATATATGTACCAAATACCGATGCTCAACTCTTCGATTTTCTGGCCATACTGGCCATTTTCTTAATCAGTCGTTATCCAGAACAGCTCCACTTTATGTCGGATCGGAAAAGTAATGACATCATCTTTTAGCTCTTTACGAGTATGATCCATCTACCAAACTTTGAGGCTCATCTCTTCGGATAATTCTGCGAAAGTTTTTATGAGTATCATTCCATTACTCATAAAACGTAATTGTATTGATTGTATGAATCGGTATGAGATACTTGTGTTGTTATCACCAATTTGTGAAATATCTATATTTGGTAGATACAATGATCACTTAAAGTAGCCAACTTTTTTTCTGCTTATCAAGACAGTATTATATGAACTATATGCAAATTTGTTAAACCGTTGACAAGACTGCGGTTCATCGTTCCTGTTGTATAATCTACCCAAGAGATTTACAAAGGTATACGAATACAATGCTCTTCAGTGAAAGTGATGATAGGTGCAGTCATTGATTGAATTGCCCAACGCCAACTTCTCGAGTGCATGAAGGGTAGAAGAAAATAGTTTCCTACGTCGTGACGTAAGATGAAATGACAAGTGACGTAACTACCGGAACGAAAAATCAGCGAAGCAATATCTCAGAGAAGTTGCGAGTGAATTGCAGTGGCCAAAGTTAGGGTTGTCATGAGAGATCAGAGTGGAGATGACATACCAGATAAAGATAAAGATGTAATCTTTTTAAATTAAGCTACTTAGAAAACCCCTTGCACCAATATCTGTGAGTCCGTGAGTTAGTGGCTAAGTCAGCTTTATCGAGTATAGGAACCTTACAGGTTCAAAATCAATAGTGGTGTACAGCTTACAAGAGTTATCTGTGGCCGTGTTTGCAATTCTGATAGCAAGGATTAGCAACTGCCTTGAAAAGCTGTTGAAAGCATATCAGATGACACCTTTCTGAGAAACGGTAACACAAAATTTTAAACAAAACAATTTGACGGAATGTCGAAAGTACCCGTACTGAAATACTATACACATTGTTGTTAAATTTTTCGTCACAAAAGTGACGAAAGGATTAAACATCAGCTTGAATATTCGGATTTAGATGATATCCGTACAAGTTCTGTGATTGACATCGCATAACAACAGTAAAGATAACGTGTGAATTCCGTTAAATATGTATCAGCTTCAGTGTTTCATCGCCTTTACTGTCAACTGTCAAGGTGGATTCGCTCAGATCACGATGCGAGTTGTGTAAATGATAGTCCGGTTTTTGGACGCTGGTATTTGGTGTCCACTGGGGTCGTACTAAAACTGCGCAGAACTGCGCGGAACTTAATTTCAACTGCGCGTGGATTATTTGATGGATTTTTCTTTATTTGCTGACGAGCAGAATATTGATATTAATGAAACAGACAACAAAATCCGCAAAATGTAGACTATATGTCGCTTGAAACGAGAGAGAACGAAATTCAAATGCGCGGAAATAATCCACGCGCAGTTGAAATTAAGCTCCGCGCAGTTCCGCGCAGCTCTGCGCAGTTCCGCGCAGTTCCGCGCAGTTTTTAGTACGACCGGTCCACTGTGGTGAGTCTCCAATCGCAACTTCTATCTTTGCCTGTGGTTGTATGGTATATAACTTATTGACCACCGTTTATATCTTATGTAAAACTGTAATGATTGTATAATATAAAGTCTGACTTTGTAGTATGTTAACCTCTTAATTGTATACTCTGAATCCAGAAATATTTTATGCATTTATCCAGACTACCCCTTTAACCAGACCTAGGTATGAGGCAAATCATGGATTTTTCATCTCATAAACAATTCGATTGAGCAATATTTGCAATTAGGCAGTATGCGATTAAGTGCGTTCTACTCTAGTTGGAGGCTGATATAATATAATGAACGCTGTCTCGATTAGATCTTTCAAAGCATTCGATGTTGAAGCATTTCCAATATTTGTTTGATTCCATAATCCGTAGTACACTCCTAATCTCCATCGATAACCTGCATCTACTGGAAATTTGCATACGTTTGAAAACCCTCCAAGTAAGATAGCACAAAGCTGTGAACGTATAGAAACTGTTCCTGAAAATAGAAGAAAAATAAATACAGAAAATTAAGGTAAATAAGATGGTTGTCGCCAGGAAAATATTTTGTAATATTTGTGTAAAAAACTGAATTGGAACACGACGAAAGGCTTGACCTGACTCCTCCTACCTCTTGAACATATCGCTTACAAGCCAAATAACTGAAAGATGATTCTGTCTGGGACAGACAATCTCCGTCTTTCTTCGACAGAGTTAGATGGATGCTCAAAGCATTGATGGTTTCTGCTATTATTTTTCCATTCCAAATTATCGAGTAATAGCATATTAGTCCATCAACTACAAACACGTCGCGTAGGAACGATAGCGGCCATACGGTCATAAATAAGGGTAGGAAACGTGCGTTTATCTCCCGAATCGTATGTACAATAGTATTTGCTCCTGTAAGAGCGACTGTTCCAACAGCTACCGCTTCGAATGGAAAAATCCCCCAAAAACAGACAATGCCGTATTGTACACGCACGCATACTCGCCACTACTAAAGCACGATCCCAGACTTCAAGCATGTGGGACGTGGATCCAGTTACGGCTAGTCGGATAACTGTTATACAACTAAGGCTAACACGCTCTTATATGATTGCTTCGTAATGTTCCATAGAGTTACATATAGTCTTCGTCAAATCTGGAAGTCCAGTAAGCATGGTTAGGTATGGTTTAACCTTTTAGTTTGACCAATCATCACTGGCCCAGAATTGATCGTGAACAGAACTGGTTTAATCAGTTTTCCCGATTCGTACCATGTTAGCGATGATTTCTGGTCGGTTGATCCTCATTTGCCGGATGGTCTGTAGGATATTAACTTCCTGGTCCACCTTCAGCCGTTCAAGGACCGAGCTGACCACACAGTAGAGGCCACTCAGTGTCGCGCCATCCCTGATAAATTACATATACAAACAGTAGCACCGGCATACTTCCTCATATCAGATTGTGTTAAAAGTGTGAGTAAATGTAGCCTCTGATGTGGCACAAACTTGTCTATAGAGCGGCGATTAGTTTAATGTACAGCATAATTGTTTCGCACTGCCACGTGAATAAGGACATGAGTGGATAATGGACATGAATAATTTCAGATCAATCCAACAGAGACATTCTCCTATAAACCTAGTACGTGATAGACAACATGTTTCATCTGATCTGGTTTTCTTCAATCAGGAATTCACTTACTTTGCAAGGATCGAGAACATATAACACATCTTAAAATTGAACGGATGCTGTCATGCCACGCTTCGATACTAGTAGTGCCTTTAGAAGTACTGCATCGTGTTAGCTGTTCATTCCGACTTGTACAAAGAATGTCATATTATTGGTACAAATAATGCTATACGAAATATAACATTTTCGAGAATATGTTTTACAGATGACTATTAACTGAATGTGGCATTTGACATATGATTTATGTCCCTTCTGGTGAAAGTTCTGCGTGAGAAATGTTTGTACTCACATACAGTGGACTAATATTGGTCCGTTTCCTGTCTGTTGTTGCCATCGTTCTACCTCCTCCATTAAGGCAATCAGAGGAGCAGTTGAATTAGGATTCAATGACTCGTCTGACCAAAACTTACACTGAAACTGTTTAATGCCCGGTCTGTCTTTCTTCAAACGAAAACGAAACAAAATTAGTTACAAAATTCATTAGACCGCCCAGAATTTGACCAATTTCATCTCGTTAAAAACAGAATAGTGTTCTTCCTTTTAAATGTTCGTGAATCAGGGTTTTATAATTCTCTGAGATCCTCGAGATCTATGGGTACATATTTATAATGTCATCCAATACATTTGATATAGACCTGCATTGACTCGATTTTGTGACGCACTCAGATTTGAAAACCAGCAAGAATTGGTCGATCAAGCCAAACGAATTCTGGTGCATATTGTATTGTGCCATGCTTACTTGATCATGTTATGATAGGTTTTCTCACTTTCTTATATTCAAGCCGAAGAGTCCTCGTCAAGTAAAATTCTCCATCATCCACTTCTTGTTCTTCTACTTCAAACGGGCCAAACTGCTTAGTGGTTTGCTCGGGCCAGTATATCCCAACATCCTTATCAAAATATCAGATATCAATGTTCAAATTGAAATTAATCGTACCCAGTTCCACCAAATCTTCAGGTGACAGTGTCATACTAAATCAACTCGTCTTATAACTTTGCTCAAGTCTAAACTTGCCATGTGTTTTGTGGAGCATTACAGCTTACCCCATTCTCACCGCTCAAAACCGCGTCCGACGGAGCGATCTTTGTGAATACGAAATGGCTCAAAAGGTATTAAGAACGGAATGAATTAACCGAAGTGATTCCGTCAAAACCCAAGTACCTACTCAATAAAATTAGATGTGTGATTTCATCTCTAATAAGAAATATATTATACTGGTATTATTCCATGCTATGGAAAGGTCAGGTGTGCGTTATAGAATATTGGCACGAGCAAGGATGTATCAATGTAGAAATATCTCAAACCAAGATACCTACAAGATAAATACAAAAGCAAAGTCGTCAATGGACGGGATCGTGGCATCAATTAGTTTTGAAAGATATGCAGCAAGAAATGTTGAAGCTGTTCTTTGTCGTCAACATGCAACATACTTTCTCCGGTTGTTCTGTGCCGTTCAACATAATGATGGTGCAGACGTCCTGCTCATATATCAGTCGCCAGAAGTCAATCACTGTTCCGGTTAGGGGCATCTGGGTGATGATAAATGCTCTTTTCATCTTGTATGCCTAAATCAGAACACAAGCAAAAATATGGAACACAGAGAACTCTACAATCGAACATTTTTTTTCTTTATTTGACTTACCATCCTACCAGACCTAATGAAATGTCCTAGAGGTGTCTGTCTTTGGTCAGCACCGGGGATATTTAACGCCATCGATAGACATGAAATTTAAGCCTTACAATGTCCGGCATTACCTTTTTTCTGGGTATTCTTGCATTTACCAGGTTTACCCCATATTGTGGCCTTTAGTCCATCAGACGACCGCAATGCTCATCCATTAACATCAGATGAGTTATTTGTTTGAGCTGATCTGTTCTCACAGCTGCCGAGCTAGCGTATCTGATTAGAGTTAAACTGGTGCTAGGGGCCGTGTGGATACTTCATAGTCTCCACATGAACATCTGCAATAAAAGCGCGGATGAGATACTAAAGCTACGTCCTAGAATCCATCCTGTTATCGGGTCTGAATGTGAGGTGCCGCCGGATGCTTTTCTGTAGAGTCATGTGACTGGTTTGCAGTCGCCATTTTCCAACCTCTTGAATATCGCTCTAATTCAGAACAGTCAGCATCGAAAGTACCGACCTATAAAATTTCTCTTCTCAGTGGTCTGCTACTTGAAGATGTGTATGTCACAACAATGATTTGCCAGAGGTGTCCCACAACAATCAGAACTTCACTTCTATATTGTTGGGCATTTCCGAAGGTTTGTGGTCTTCAGAACGGCCAGAAAGTAAACACTTTCGTTTCGGAACCCATGCGTATAGTTTTAGCGACATAACTACGATAGACAACTGTTCCCCAGCAACATAACTACGATAGACAACTGTTCCCCAGCAACATAACTACGATAGACAACTGTTCCCCAGCAACATAACTACGATAGACAACTGATCCCCAGCAACATATGACACCTAAGAAAACTGTAATGGTACTCATATGGCTTATCTTATCCTGCTATACGGTTCGGTATCATTTGCAGCAGTACTGTAACGCCATAGTTTAGACATATTTTTAAATAACAAAAGATCACCACCTAGTATAACACTTACCGAGAGAAAGACAGCATTGATGTAATCGTTTGATCCAGGTACAGGCGTAGACAGGAACGGCCTGACATTGTCGGCTGTAGAACAAATGGAACATTAGTTTGGTCCTGTAATGCTCGTAATATATTGGTATAACTTTATATCACGTTGACTTATACATTATGTATTGTGTTCAGGTTTATGCAATCTATCTCATGACATCCTAGGGAAACCTTGTGGTCTTAAAGGCGGGTGGTCGCTAATAAAGGTGGTCTTTAGAGCAGATATGACGCTTTCGTTAATTTTAAACCTATAATGTCATACATATATAATAGCTAATGTAATCAATGCTCTCTCTGTGGATTATCATCGAAATTTCCTATGATAAATGTCGCGATTCCGAACACGTTTTCAGGGCATATATCTGTTATATATATTGAAGCTCTTGAATAATTGATCAGCATTTTGGTTCGCTCAGTAGCCTGACCAAATTCAAGAATCTCAACCTCGGCGGGTTACACACATGACATGCTGATGCTCAAGTGACCCCTTTACCTCATCGACATATTTCAGTCATTTTAGATCTTGAAATACGACCACACAAGACAACAACAACACTTTCCAATTAGATATCAACTAAATGGAAACAACTTACGCTGTAATATGCAGAGGCTAACAGATAACACTTCAGTGAACTACGAGTTTCAATAATGTTAACAAATTGAGTAACGACTGTTTCATTACTGAAAACAATATCAATCCTCTAACCGTTTACATGCATCTCGTCATTAATGTTAAACTACTTTCTGGTTGATCTTAAATTCTAAAATAGTTTTGCATGAACCCAATATGCAAAGTTTTCGTATCTATCGTAGAAATTCTAGAGGAATTTGAAAAACAATCCACAGTGATCTTTAATTATTCTTTACACGAGGTTCAATAGGTGCAGAATCGTGTATAGCCTTTGTTCAGTGTTGTAATCCTTCGTTTGATAGCGACAATGTGGTGCAAAGTACTTCATGGTAAATTTTAACAAGGTGTGGTAACTCGTATAACCAATTTTTTGTAACTGTTTTGGTATCTCACAGAATCAGTTTTACATTTGTTTCTGTTTTCCGTAGCTGTTTCAGTTTGTTATTGAAAACAGTCGCATTTCCATTTAAAGTGTGTTTCGTTATTGTTCGTAATTTCCGTCTGGTCGGTTGTTATGATAAACGGTATCGCTACTCAATTTCGTACTTTACTGTGCTGATTGAAATCATTTAAGTATCAATAACTCGAATAATCAGTATACTGACCAGCCAAAATCCGTATATTACGGTTTTTGTTGATGTTTTCTGGACTTGAGGCAGCTTTCACATCAGTTTTCTTCAGAGTTGGAGACATGTCTTTCAGAAGCTGGAAGATGTGAAAGATGCCCTGTGTTACACTACATATTAACACTAGATATTAACATCAACTTTCGTTAAGCGGTCATCATCATTTAGAAAATCCGCATCAATAGTTGGAACAACATTATTCATAAATGTCTAGACTCGAGATCAACGTGGGTATAAAACACATATAAATAAACAAACAAGCGTGTTCTTGCAAGATGTAAGTGGTCAAATGCATACTGAAAAAATATCTCGGTCAATTTGATGGTACGACAGGATTCTATTGATGGTTAAAAGTGTCAGACTAGACACACAATATTCAGTCGTTGTCCAGAGAGAATTACTACGTCCATAATTCAGAGAGATAGAGACACAGGACAATGTTAGCACAAAAAAGAGACAGGCATGCAATATAGGGAAACAGATGAGCAAGTTTCAAGTGAGATGAAGGCAGTTATCAGGGATACAATGAGCATAGCGTATTATTTGGTGTTCGTCTCATAACCTTGTACCGGATATTCTACAGATTACACTCGTATTCAGCGATACTATTTATCAACCCATCTGAGAATCATGGAATATGAGTTAGATAGTCTTACCCTGTCTAGCTGCTGCCTGTGTCGATGATTCAAATAGGCAACTTCTACGCAGAATATAGGAAATTTGGCAATCAAAAAAAGGCGGGTGTCTCACCTGGAACTGTTCCTGTAGCTTGGTCTGTTCTGTGTCGGTGTTACACAGGTTATGGTACACATTGGGGAAGTCCGTGCTGGGCACAGAACAGTCAGACAACTTGATAGCCTCCACTAGAGCTTCATACAGGAAGTCATATTGGACCTGGGGGAAATAAATCGAATGGAAAACGTGGACAGGTACAGAATCCAGATGCTATGATTCAAGAATTATCCGTATACTGAAAAATAGATATGTTCAAAATGACTTCAAGGGAGATTAATGGACCATGGACCATGAGCCAATATAACAGAATAGAGTGAAATAGATCTACAGGCTATATTATAATATGATCGAGAGCAGATTTCATTGCTACATAGTTTCCACATCAGCCGGGGAAACTTCAACCGCTCTAGCCAGTTTCAACTGGAACAACAACAGTGTGAGTCATGTATACGTGGTTACTACAAACTCCATTTGAGCCTCGGCTATTTTGTGTTGACCAAAAATACAGTCGGGCGAAATAAACTTGCCTTCTCTCAATAACTGCCGAAGTGAACCGCAGTGAACCATTGTGTAAGTTTTGGCTCACCAAAAATTGTTCACCTAAACATTGAATCATTGATCATTGAACCTGGTAACTTGGTTCAACTTAGATCATTATATTACCACGTATGTCTAGCTTCAATATCTCAATCAATTTATCCATGTCAATTACTTATATAGTATTCTTGACTGGTTTTGCAATGATTACGTACCTGTGTTTGGATCATGTTCACCCGCTGTTGTCTCATCAATCTGACGCAGGTAGGCACATCCACACTGCCCTCCTCTTTGGCCTGGTCGATCAGGTAATCAAGTGCTATAAACGTACCAGTTCGCCCAATACCTGCGCTGGATGATTGAAGTTGAAGATATAATATACACAGTATTAGAATTCTGATTCAAGTGAAGGACAGATGACCACCATGGCTTGATCAGCATTGGGTGTCTCCGTCCATATTATTCTTGTTTTTAAAAGAATAAATTATTTCCAACCTATTTATACACCACTATAACAGTGGATATCATAAACATGTGTTCGATGTATAAACTAGCGACATACACCGATGTACATACCCCTCTCCTATATCTTTATCTATAATAACAAGTGAATTAACGACAATTTTAAAGAATTAGCCACAAAACCCTGTACGAAAATACAGTCTGCACGATTTGACTGGTTTCCAGCAAATATGGAGACATCGAGAGGTCGTCATTTTCATACTTTTACCCCTATTTTGCAAATCTATTCATTTGAACGTCGCTTAGGCATTTTTCCGACGCGCACTATTGGGTGAAAACTCTAACGAGACCGACGGACTCCAAATGCAGGAGAACTTACCTCCTGGAATTCTCCACGCTCGTGGATTTCTCAACATTCTCCACACCCACGCATCTATTTACAAGTGACTGCCCGCAGACACGCGAATTCCTTCTTGTACTGCGATTTGTGGCGAAATTGGCAAGATAGCTTCAACATGGTGTTGCTTCACTGGATATTATAGAGATATAGTAGAGGAGGGGTATGCTGATCGGTGTATGTCCCTAATTTATAGATGGAACGAACTTTAACAATATTGATCTGTCATCGTGGTGTATGAAGAGATGGGAATGAATTTAATTCCCAAATAATTGTCATATGGGGAACCCACGATTCATGTGATTTCCAATAGGGTTACGCTTCCTGTTTGGACAAAAACGAAATAATGGGGAACCCTCATTGCAATGCATTTCAATGGGCCTTGCTTCTGTAGTCGGGTTCCACTTCCCATCATGCTTCACGAGTTACGGAAGTCAGGCTTTTAGCAGAAGATTGAACATGGCGGCTCCCCAGCTTGTACAGATGGACGATGCGATTTTTTGCCGTTTTTCTGGTAAGTTTTTTGTCGCTATTTTATGTCATTACAACACAATGATTCCTAGTATACCACCCGTCATTTCTATATATCGGAAAGTATTTGTCGGCTGATGACTTATGCCGAAGCCAACCAAATAGTCCAAGTTGTTGTTGTTCTTGCATATCAAATGCACGGGAGGTTTGGTTATGCACGCCACTGATATCGGCAAGGCTGTAAGACCTCCCACTGAAAAGGTAATATCCTGGACAAAAGACTGACAATACAACTTCCAGCAGATCCTTTGTCAATTATATTTCGTGAGTCTTACACCAAATCGTTGCCCTGGTTGTTCTATTTCCTTTGGAGGGGGGTATTTATTTTGCCTTTTGGCATGAATTTCTTGTGCATTTATAAAATATTTACCAGCATATTGTAATGAAGGATCAAATCATAGTTTATTGTTTGTCAAACCACATGTGTCTCTGTCCCAATTCCAGGCCTTCAAGTGCCTCCTATATTTCCTATATTTTGCAGTCATTCCTATATTTTCCTATATTTTACTCAAAACCTTCTCCTATATTTCCTATATTGAGACTTTTTCTCATGAAAACTTTCATCAATGCTCTGTCATGAGGAAAAACATTTCAGCAATTTGTTTTCAGAAACTTTTTTTCAGAATTTTTTTTCGCCTCGCTTCGCTCGGCAAATATCAAAACATTTCAATCTCTCTATGCTGAATCAAACAAGAGAACAGGTCGCCTGAAAGACCACCACTAGGACGTGAAAGTCATTTGATTAAACACCAGAAATTGGAACACACAATGTAGTACAGACCTGTCTTACACTCTTTTATTTCCTGTATTTTCCTATATTTTATTCTGAAAATTCCTTCTCCTATATTTTTGCAAATTTCCTCCTATATTTTCTCCTATATTTTCACTGTGAGCCACTTGCAGGCCTGCAATTCCCATTTCAAAGGTTCATCTCCCAGCAGCATACATGTCAATTAACATTTCAATACATTGAATTAAAAATTATTCTTGAATCTATTCTCAAATTACCTTGAATAAGGATACCATTCAGGTCCCAATACTATTGAGTACACGTATGCTGTGAGAACTGGTATAATGGATTACACCTTGTTGTGTATGATGAAAGAATGAAATATAATGAAGGCCATAAACATTTTCAGTAAACTGAGTTTTGATATTAAATGTATACAATTGATTCCAACATGCGAGTCATGGATTCAGCTCTTCTGATATAAGACGCAACAGGACTGTTACACAATGGATGTACTGAATGAACTTGGAAGTACATGTGTACCAATACAGACTATCGATTGGTTTAGCTGTGTCAGAAAGGTGTGGTATGACAGAGGTGGTGAAAATCAGAGCCAGTGATTGGCCGCATAGTATTGTGCAAACCACACCCTCTCCCTCCCCCATTGGATATCAGCTGATTCCTCACGAAATAAACATTACGCATGTAATGACCACACGCAGGGTGATACATGTGTCAATCGGTCAGACATTTCCAAGGATGCCAAGTTCTAACTTAAAACAACCATGTCAGACTTCATTCCTTCACTCAGAATAATTGGATCTAACTTTTACAAAACCTGCAGCTCACAATAGCTCCTGGATCTACAACAGATAAATAAAGTGACCTATTTTATCTGTGCTATGGCAAAAATATCATGTAGAATGGGATTGTGTGGATAATATTAGATTCATGGAAGTTGAAGTCCTGCAGCATGCTCCACAAATATCATCAAAGATCATAAAACTTTCTGCTCTGCACCAGTGTGGATCTATACTTGTTGTTTTTTTTTTTGTTTTTTTTTACAAAATTATCTCCCTTGACCAGGTAAGGACTTGAGTGTCTAAAATGATTTAGCTTCTAGAAACAAAGACTTCATTTCCTGAGTAGAGGTAAAACCGAACATATTTTGATTATTTTATTCAAATTTCAATTCCACTTCTGGTATATGTAGTACATGTATAAAATACATACAGAATGAACTGCATACAGAATAACACAAAGAACAGGTATATATGTATCTCATTACATTCTTAACCAAAGATCAATACCTGGGTGATATTACAACGATACCATGGTGTTATATATTGTTATGATTGGCTTAACTTTAGCTGCTGAAAATATTTCTAATTTGAGGGCAATGGGCAATCATACTAAATTTATTTTCATAACTTCATGTATTTTCACAATAAGCAACATAATCGAGATTAGCAAGTGAAGTTTTACAACATAATATAATATGTATCATGGGTCTCCTTCAGTTTAGTGTAGACATATATACCCTTGAATATCTGTTACCATGATTCAGTCATAATATTGTCCGTATTATATTGATGATAAGGAATAAACATAATTATTTGATAGTTTTATTGATTGTATGTTGTTTATGATTAACATTAAATTTTTATTCGCTGGAATCCAGCCATTTGTTCCATATGGGCAATATTCTCATCAGACATCACCATTCAATATGAATGTGATACATGTACAAGTTCATGGTAATTGATACATTATGGTGAAGGTGACCTGTAACACCAGTATACAAAATTATCCCGAGCGCATTGAATCATCACATGATGCTGAGACAGATCAGAACGGAGTGTCGGTAAAATCAGGTGTGTTTTGTAGAGGATTCTGTACTGTACACATATAAAATATGAAGTGTTGATGTTTAGGGCCTATAGCACAAACTCACAAGCAAGTTGGTAAAACTAGGCACACAGGATCTCATTTCTGTCGCTAACGTGTTGATTTGGGTGGGGGCGTCCTCTCAGGGGGAGGTGGGGGTGGGAAGGAGCCTAATGTCTCAAGCAGTATTCCAGGTTTTCCATCAATATACTCTATTCCATACCCCAATATTTCAAGCACGTGAAATCAGACAAAAATTATTAGCGGGGAATGTGACTTCCACATCCCTACACATGTAGCTGGACATGCTAGTGGGGAACCCTCAACCCCAGGTTAATTACCATTGGTGAAGTTAACGTCCAACAAATACAAAACTGAGCTTGGCATCCAGCCCTATGTTATTCAGTGATGTATTCTCCTACGGACCCTGTTGCCTCGACGAAGGTCTTTGCGCTCATCCAGCGCTTGTTAACAATAACATCGACGAAGTCACCCAATGCTGATCAAGCCACTGAGCAGATAGTCCATACGGACATCGTCGAAAAAGCTCCTGTCAGAATGGCATGAATGTTCCTATTTTGCGCGAATTAACTGTCATAAGCGTTAATTATTGCTTTGTACATGTTGGCGGCGTCGCTATAAATCTCTCCTGTAATTATGACATTCCCAACTCAGATCTGATCGAGCAGATATTTATTTTGTAAGACAAGGACATCCAGGAGTCAAATTTAGCCAATTAATCTTTGGGATCTAGCGTCAGAACCGACATATGAGACAGTCGTCGTATATAACTAAATTAAAGATTATGAAAATATGCAGGGCATACTGCGAACAAACTCAATGGGGCTGGGCGATTCTGTAAAGTCGGAAAATACTTTCGAAAGTAGAAAAAACACGATATCAAAATCTGTTAGCTTTTGGCCAAAAGAGGCCCTGTAGGACTACATTAAACTTGGGTTCGCTTACCTGCAGTGAACAACGGGTGGTCCTCTTAACTTTGTTTTGGTAGATTTCACTTTGTCACGGAAGTTAAGGAGCCCCGCGGCATGGATTGGAACCCCATGGTCCGGCCATGAGGTGAAATGAAAATGCTTGATCGCCTTAGTTTTTCCTGGATCCTACAAAGCATTACCAAACTAGGAATAGACTTCATTCCGTTACTATCACTTCACATTTATCTCAACTGCATTGAGGTAACATTCAACCCCTAATGCCTGAACATCTAGCAGCAATGCAGCTGAAACACTGGAAATCTATTAAACAATTAACACAGAAATCCTGACTGTGAACGGTGCATGATACATAGTTGGAGAGTATAGGCATCACAACTTACATTCAGAATTCAGTCTTTGCCTAAAAATGAATTTCCGCTTCAATAATCGCAATCACATTCGCCAGTACCAATTCCAAACAAGCATAGATTAAAAAAAAAGGTTTCCTGTTAGACAGGAGCGGTCAACGGGGTTTCAATGATGTCTGCAAGACATCACGATTCTATTCGTGAAATTCTCATCACTAACACGTGTCACTGTCACAGCCTGACGTGGTGCCAATAGCAACTGACAATCGAATGTGAGAGTTCGCCATTCTAAGGGAAATGTGATCACGGTGTTTTCGAGCTATGAGATAATAGGAATAAAATTTATCAGAACGATATATGCGAGTTTGTCAATTTTACAGCAGATTCAAATTCTACTGAAGATTTAGTTCAATATGTTTTACCAGATACGATTTTCTGTTTTTCTTCAATACCTCACTCGTCAGCAAAACAGTGAACAACCAGCAAGGGTGGACCTGATGGAGCGATCAAATTGAATCGCCCACGTGAATTTTTTGTGAGGAGGATGTCTACGTCCTGCGTTGAATTCTACAAGACATATTACCTTTTTGTTTATTACGTGGAGCGTTCTTATAATGAAATACAAGACATATTACCTTTTTGTTTTTGACGTGGAGTGTTCTTAAAGTGAAATCTGCGAAAACATCTTCATCAAACAACGTGACCTCAATATAGCCAAAGGTTGCCGTCTCGGATGTAGATTTTGGCCAATACTGGTCACACTTTTTCTATAAAAAGACAAACTGAATAGCGAGAAGATCCTCTGCCTCGTAGCGCGTGCATGTTTTGACTACGCAAATTCACTCGCCATGTCTATCTAGTGGATTTTAGTTTAGCATTAAGATTCATATGGGGCAACATGGTTTAAAAGTTCAAGAGTGAAGCTGAAATCATTGTCCAAATATCGTGATACGTATTGTGACATCTGGTATAAATCGTCGGTGGCTCGAAAAGCTTGAAGTATTCAGAATTACTAAGTGTTACATAATGCAAAATGTTCATCACAGACTAGTTTATGAGTCTCCATTTTTTTTACTGTGCAAGTCTTCTCCCGAACCAGAGGATGAATGACCGGCATAGAGCATTCTAATTCGGATCGAGTCATGTGGAATTGTAAGCATCAGATGAACGTTATCAAGAGAAATCGTTCTGTCATAACATATTAGTGGTTAGAATTAAAAACAGCTTTGCTTCAGAGAAATGAAATATGAAAGTTTGTTAGTGCATTTGGATTCATAAAACTATCAATGAAATATACTCCGTAATTGCATCTCTTTACCTTCATGTCTTCCATGAGGTTTGTTAACATCACAACTTTTCCAGTGTTCACCTGCCAGATTGTTCTCCAGTAGTCGTTAATGATGATCGAGGTCGGACCTATGAACATACAGGTTATATTTATTTTGAAATATTCAAGTACAGAAGATAGCTCCCACATTTCATAGATCGATCTTGTCCGTTAGGAAATACCTGCGTCAATTAGACTGAGCATCCGACATATGAACAATGCAAACGACTTAAATGCACATGCATGTCGCAATGAAAGTAATAGTTTGATATGCGGGTAATGAGGACGCTACCAAAACAACAATGTTTTAAGAAGCCTCGAATAAAATGACCATGACATCAAAACCGTAACAGAAAATCCAGATAGCACACACAGTTTCAATATCACAAACTGTCTGATTTCAGCGAAAATGGAAGTTCATGGTTTTGAAACCAACTGCATAATGCTATACTGATGGGGAAAATAGTCAAAGGTGAGACCTGCATTAGAGATACCCACCCTGTGAGGCGACATACTTGTTTTCTTCTTTATAACCCTAAAGAAATATAAACAAAAGTGAGAAAATAGTAACCTACATGTATCTATGCTGAGTTTCTAGATTCACTTTCACAAAATCACATTGCAAATTGGGTAAACCTTGAAAAGTAATATTCCGTGAATTACAGCATCTTTCTAACAATTGTCTTTCTGGCACGATTTATAAGAGTAAGTGGGAATATTGATTATTTCTCACAATATTGACCTAACTAAAAAGCGGTTCAACAGACCAGTAGAAGTTTGCCGTAGTCCACAACGATATCTCATGTCGATGATCACGTTATTTTCAAAATCTAAGTAGGCGTAAGAACATCAGTACGTTGTAAAGGAAAACAGAGGACGTGATGCTTGGGCAATATTCATTGACAACATTGTATATGCTTACATGTATATAACAGGCGTTGATGTAGTCAGAGTTTGGGTCGTCATCTAGTAGTTCCAATATCACCCGTGAATGGTCATCTGAAATGAAACAAATCTCTTGCAAATTACGGTGTGGTGTTATACTTTGGCATTTAATACGCCACACATACATATTTACACATATATTGTACAACTACATGAGTGCATTCGGATATATTTGAATTCAAATATGTTTTATATTACATGCAGCTCCATAGACTATAAGTGGGTGGAAGAGAAACCAATAATTAGCTGAACTTACATGCCACGATGTTTTGATAGCGACTCTTTCCTTTGTTTTGGGGTTTCTTTGCTACTTCACAGTCGGCCTGTAACCCCATGGGAAGACTCTGAAAGGCGAATACTTGAACTGAGGTTTTCATCACATGTAGTAATAATCCTACAATAATGCGTAAGCTTAAACACTATATCCTTATACTCACATTAAATTGTTTGTTCTTGTCTGTGATTATAAGATTGTTAAACGCGCTACCAAAATGAGGTCTGAAATAGTTTGCTTTTGGAAAAGTAAAATAATTTTGGTAATATCGTGTCACATGTTTGAACAAACCGAGATCGAATTTCTGAGCTGAAATTCCCCCAGCGAATGTGTAATACAAATAGGCCAATATAGCGTTAAACATGCAAAGTGATTAAAACAGCAGCTCAGATTCCGAAAGGAATTCTAACATTGTGAGCTAGATTTTAAGGATCACTTGACGAATTGGATTATAGCGACAGCAAAAGAGTGGATATATCGAACAGTGTATCCGAGTGTATTGTCGCAAAACTAAACTTGGTGAAAACAGTCTTAAATCAGTGGATTTACGAACATCTGGATGAAGGTGACGCGCAATAAATGCACCTCTTTCAAATTTGCGAGGTTCGCGTGATGGTAGGTGTCAAGCCCATACGAGAACGTACATGATAAACTGTACAGACAACATACATTATAGACACACCCACTCACTCCCCCTCTCCTTAGCACACACACGCTACAAAACAGAGACACACGTAGATCAGACTGTTTTGTAAAGAAAATCAGTACATGGTCACCCGAACGTAATGCTGTTCGTTTTAATTACTCGCATTGCAGCAATTTTCTCAATGGCTGCTCATTTTTCATTTAATGTCTTAGAATCGAACCGAAGATTACCACAAGACAATCAGTGGACAGTAAATCTCTCTCTGCCTGATATGCCAGGTGGAGATTTCCTACTCTGTGCCCCCTGCCCGTAATTTGTCAGAAACAGAGAGAGAATCTTCGCGACATATGTTGCATCTTTCGTTTTGAGTTGTCCTCTCGAATAAATATGTACCCTGTGAATCAGCTAACAAAAACGTTCTTAGGAAGACTGCTTTTCGTAATTTCATAGCAAAATGAATAAGTTTGGATGAACATTCTGAAATTCTGGTGGTATAATTTCATGGGCTCTCGGAGCGAATTACACGATATCTTTTCACATCCTATAAACCTAGCTATAGCTATCAAACTTCACTGAAGTAACCAGAAAAAATCAAAATGAGATACGTTTATCAGATATGTCGAAACATTGCAAAAATGTTTCTTGAGATCTCGTGCACATTTGGTACTTTTTTCACTGAAATAATTATACATATTAATTAACGGTGACCCCCTCACTGCCTCTGTCCTAGTTTCCCTGTAGAATATCTAGAAATAAAGTGAGAACAAAGAAACATGTTCTCCAGTAATATGGTGTTAGTGATTCATCAAGTTCCACGAACAGGGATCTACGATTAAGCATACATTAGTAAGAAAAGGGAGCTATGATTAAGCATTCGTTAGTATAATGACTCAGTTGTCTGTGCAATATCCATATTACCTAAATAATCGAATGATATAGAACTCCCACGTGTTATAATATCGTCTAAGACTGCAGAGGTATATAGGTTAATATCATAGTTATCTCTGCAACCTTAGGCGATATTATTACACGTGAAAATTGTATATAATACGTTATTTACGGCTTCTTAATTGTAGATCCTGGTTCGTGGAACTGGATGAATTATCAAAAGACCATGTTACAAGGGAATATGTTTCTCTTTTTTTCACTTTATTTCTATATATTCTAGAAGGAAACGATTTTAATTGTTGTTTCAATCGTGTAAGCTTTCTCAATTGAAAGAAAACATTGAGTCGTGATAACTTTTTATTCGAGCAGTTTACGGCGAATAAAAAAAACTTAGAGATCGTGATACATTCTTTTCTCAAAAAGAAATTGCCTCATTTGGAAACGATTCTTTAGCAAAGCAAATGACAGAATCGTGACGTACATGTTTGAATCTCGTAGCTTTCGGATATTCCCACTTCCCTTATATATGTTGTAATTCATAAGTTTTCGAGAGAAAGGTACGTAGGTGTATTTGGTGTTCACTAAAAGGTAAGTAATACTCAAGATAAAACATTCCGTTATTTCTCTGAATGGAAAATTCGGAATAATGCTTCAAACGTGGTATCGATGATATATAGCTCAGTCATTTCAAACTCTGTGATGACTGACCTCGTACTCTGAGCTGAATCCTTCCGAAGCCTGTTTCCTACGAACATATGCCTCGAGTTCATCTGCGGGTACAACTGTAGGAGCGACATCAAACGCAGCCACGTTGTAATACTCCACGCCAATTTCACTTTGCTCTTCATTACCCGGAGACGCATGACGTTCTTGTTGACCAACTACAAAATAAACGATTGTGCATAGTATTTTCGAATATCATATACCAAAAGAGTCAAACAAGCAGACATCTTTTGGCGCATATTTGCTCTTGAAGTAACTGATGTCTCATTGAGGTGAGTGCTCCGGTGCAAATTGGCGACGGAGGCTTCTTTGTTCAAACATCTCGATGGGAAAACCACGTTTGTGAGTCCGCCCCTTATTCCATACTTGCCACGATACACGAGAAATCTTGACCTCTTTTCAGAAAATGTCTCCTGAAGGTTGGCCATTAGGACCAATAGAATATTGTTACAAATTTCGAAATATATAGAATAGCAAACCTGAGTGCAGTTCATTCTCTGGCACATTCGTTCCATTCTTCGAATTTCTACGTCGTCGTCTGAAAGGCCGATAACAGGAACAATTCACTTATATATAAAGAATTGATAGAATGTTAAATATTTAATTATACCGTAGAAGGAATTGTTCTTGATAACATCATTATTTCTCATGATCACACATGGTTATACTTATACATTTGACCTCGTATTTGACATTGCAAAAAACCCCAAAACATAATGATTCTTAAAATATTCTGTATGTTTTATCAAACAATGAAGAACAACAGTAATACTTCATAATTAGAAAGAAAATGCCATTGCGCTTTAATCTGAATCCTAGTTATTTATCAATTTAGCGATATTCACCTGGCATATCCGCTTTTATTATATGACTGTGCGTGTTACTCTTTTACCATTGGACCATTCGCCGTCACGTGGCTGTCGCTAATTTTCCATATTGACTCCGGAGCGGGTCCATAAATGTGATATTGACTCGGCGTGACGTATGCGCCTGCTCAGCCAATGAAAATAGTCGTTGGATGGGCCGTCGGTTTACACGAGATCGTCGGGAGCAAAGCAAATGCCTACTATATGCTATATTCTAACTGCTTTCACCAATTTAACGAGAAAGAGACGTCAGTGTCATATAATAAAACAATTATAGTCTTGATATCGGTCAATATGTGGTTTTGTGGACCTGAGAAAACAATATTCACCTCGGCCTTCGGCCTCGGTGAATATTGTTTTTTCAGGTCCACAATATCACATATTGACCTCATCAAAAGACTGTAATTGTATAGTGTACTAGGTTTCTTGTTCGTCAATTACCCTATTTTTAGTAGTGTTACCCAACTATTCCCGATCTTTAACAGTTACAGATCCTATCCCAACATATTTTAAACGAGACATTAACATGTTGATGGGAAACTATACCGGCGTACTGATGAGAAATCATATGACCCCGCAGACAAATATACTGAATACACATTTCTAAAAAACCTCACAAGATTGATAATCGATCACTGTGATGATTTGTATCCCAGTCTGGCTTTTATTGTAGATGTTTATGTGGACCTATTGAATGATATGATTACACGGCCCTTAACACCGGCTTGAGCGGTAGATAGAAGTATTTCAGAGCTATGATGTAATAGCCCTATCAATGAGGTAATAGCCCTATCATCTGTTGCAAAATGATGAAATATGTAACCGCCAAATAGTTAAAAGCAACCCAAAACGAGGGAGTATTTATTGGATGCAAGTTCGTATTCAAAACAAATACCTGTGAGGTCCGACGCAAACCAAGCGCTTCATGTCCAAATTATATAATACATATAGTTTCTCAACACGTTTATAATTATTGCCTTACTGAATGTCGGATTGTGGCGTTTGTAAATATACATGCCACATTCAGTGATATGCTATTGTCAGTTAACAGGGAAATTGACTATCCATACCAGTTTTGAACCTTGGGTTTCAACCTTTTAGCAGGTTAACACCAAACTTGTGCATTTCTAAAAGAGTGCTCTTTTTTCTAGGGATGTGTCCATCCCTGGTTGCAATTGTTAGGGGGAAATGTTGCAGATGGGTTGTAAAATATGAGGAGAACACTTATAGCCGCCGGACAATCTAAGACTCCATACCAGCACCTTTGTCATACCGATTCAAGAGGACAGTCCCGAGACAGAACTCTTTAGATATGAAAGGCGCGAAACGACGTCATTGCCCCCGTGACGTCGGACCAAGGTTAGGCACCGAGAAATGCTTTGCAACAAGTCTTGCATATCGCTTCAAGTTAGCACTGGCAAAACCGCGAAAATAAGTATCAATGTGGCTTTCAAAATACTGAAAATCCAAACAACTTTCAAGATATTATTATCTCAGAGTTAAATAGGTATTTGCAAACAGAAGTAAACACTTATAAACCCCGAGGATAAAATAACACGGCATTGCCAATGTTAAAATATGGTACATTGCCTAACCTCAGCGTAACGTCACATGGGCAATGACATCGTTTCCTGCCTTTTGCGGTTAGAAAGTTCCATCTCAGGTCTGTCCTATTGTATTTGGGTTCTGAGAGATGCAAATGCTAAAACGATCCATATTCACTTACATCACGAAAAATAAGATGATCCCAACAACTGCTAAAACAATCACAGCAGCAATTACCCCTCCAATGGTAGCGGCTGTATTGGGATCTGATGTCTGAGGTAAATGTTCTAGAAAACAAACAAAAACAAAAGATATTGCAGATAACGATTCACACCGTAAAAGTATTTTCTCTCGTCATGGATATTCAAAAACGCTTCTGTTTATTTGTGATTCGATGCAAAATCAGAGGATGAAATCACCTAGCAAAGTCTACATCCAGTCAAAATTCATTTGTTCAAAGAATAACAGGTGTGGAAGGTGACCTAGGCAGTCAAGATACACACAGGCAGTAAACTCACCGGAAAGGCAAAGGTCACCTTGGAAGCCGTCAAGACATCCTTCCTCACAAGATCCGGTGTATCTGTCACAGTGAGTCGCCCCAAGTTTGCAGTGTTCACTGCACTTGTTTTCACAACCATCGCCCCATGTTCCTTTTACACACTCTGAAAGCCACAAGGGGAAAAGTAATAAAAATGAAAACTTTTAATATTTCTGTAATATTGATCATGCGACAGGTGAAAGATATATACTTCATATATAGGTCCCCCACCATCTTGAAAATTCTACAATTACACAATGGGTACCTAGTCACGTTGACATCAAAGGCAATACTGTAGCTGATAGATTGACTAAGGCAGCTCTAGAAGTTGATCCTGAAGAAGTTGATCCTGTTGGAATCCCATACAGCGATCTCAGACCATCTATCTTCGCTGATGAAAGAAAGCTGTTTCAATCTTTATGGGATACTATGGATAATAACAAACTTCACGAGTTCAAAAAAACTGTTGGTTATACGCATCTGAACAGTCAGAAATGTTTCGATCAGGCCATGATTAGACGATGTAGGATCGGTCATACACGATTAACCCACGAATATTTACTAAAACAGGAGCCGGTCCCAAGGTGTATTCCATGTCATGAAGATCTCACGGTGAAACATATTCTCATAGACTGCATAGATTTTAAGATAAGAGATACTTTTTATCGAGCAACTACGCTGGAAGATCTTTTTAGCCGAGTAAAAGAGGATTGTATTTTAGATTATTTGAGAGAGATTGGTTTGTTGTACAAATTTTAATGTTTGTACCTGTTTTAACGCATTAGTTTACTGAGATGTTGAATTGAATACTTAGAATTTTGTTTGATCGTCGCTAAAAAGTTGAAATATTCCTGAATGCGACGTTAACCCTTAATTCTCTCTCTCTCTCATATATAGGTCCTTCAAGCTATCAATATCCATCATCCAGAAATGTTTAGATAACTATTGAAATTTCAATCGTCTCCGTACTGTAATCGTTCGAAACTACCTTGTTTGCATTCGCTGCCACGCCAACCGGGTTTACAGTCTCGACATCGACCACTCTCGTGATTACAGGTCGAGTTCCCTCCCTTACATTGTCCACATGTCTCACTGCATTCACTGCCATACAGGCCATCACGACATTCTGTAAAAGAGTTCAGTATTAAAATGCTCATTGAGCGATATTGAATGAGTGTTTAATGGACGATCTTGGTTATCTGATATTTCCTCCTTTATTTGCGTCATTCTACACCCTGGAATTTCAACAATGTGAAATGATTACTTCTGACTATGATTTTCTTCACTTGCTTTTTACTTCACATATATGGAATACAGTAGTCAAAATATCTCAAAAGAGAAAATATATCGATGGTAATTAAGTAGTGTTTCTGTTTCATCGTATAAATTAGAACTAAGAATTTATACTTTGAATCGTGATCTAGAGAATCATACGACCCCTAACCCCGGGTTAAGTGGAATCAGTTACGAAACGCAAAGTCATAGATCTTGCACGCTACGCTACGGTTTATAAGTTTCTGCAACAATGTTTTGTGACGTTGATTAAAATCGTCACATTTAACACAGGATCTGGCATATGCTGTTAGGCGAGATATGTATACGCTATGTGCAGGTCCTAATGGAAAATTACTGTCCAGAAAGGGATAGTTTACGATGTCGAAATTGTAATTTATATATCGATTATCTACAGCGAGAAGATCGTCTATGTAGCGTTTGGTGAATGAGAAGGAACGGGCTTTGAATGAATTGGTTTTTGAAAGCGCCTGCATATAGTCATATTCATAAGAGAACAGATATAGGTCAGCCAAGTGGGGTGCACAATTAGTACTCAATGGAATGCCTTGTTGATATATTGTGTTGCCAATTTTCACATAGATATTTTCAATGAGAAATTCAGGTAACTCTACAAACAAAGAAATTTCTCATGAATGATATCTCTTGTATGTAGTAGAGCTAAATAATGCTTTATGGCTTCTGACATTAATATATTTGTGATCAGTTTTCTTGAGCACAGATACTATTAATGAACTTAGACGGTCAACAAGGTCCTGATGTGGGATTGTACTATAGAGAGTCGAGAAATCCCATGCGAATACATGTCTGTACGGTATGTGACCTTTAGCATCAAGTTCTTCCGTAAGACATTTTGAGTTTTCCAATATCCACATACATTCAACGCCACTGATTGATTGGAAGACAACTACCTCTTTCCCTGAGAAACGTTTTGTGATTGTTAAATAAATCTTCCAGAGTGAATGATGTTGACACTTTGTAGTTGCAATGTTTATTCATAAACTTAAAGTTTAAAGACTGACTGTATGTAGATGTGTGAAAGAGGTGAAATACTTGGGTGTGATTTTATCGGAAAATCTATCTTTTAAATCCCACATAGGAAACAAATGCTAGGATTTATAAGAAGAAATTGTAAATCTTTCTCTGGTCAATCAGGAATTAAATCACTTTATATATCCCTACTCTTGAGCAAGTTGTGCGAGGTTTGGTACCCACATCAGATTTTTTAATGTAATATCATCGAAACAGTAGAGAGAATGTTTTCGAAGTGTTAAATGTTTTATTCCATATTCCGGGGACAACTACATGTATTTGTCACTATGTAAACGTTTTTAACCTCCCTTCATTACAGAATCGACAAAAGTACTTTTATCTTAGGTTTTTATATCGATGTGTCCACAGTTGTTTAACTCCACTTATCTTACGAATCAAATATGTTGCAATGTACCTTCACGTACTTTAAGACAGACGATCTTTTATCTCACAGCATCTCGTATTTAAATTAGGAGCAATCGCGTTCTTTTACGCTCACAATGCTCTTACATTTATTTACAGTCTCATTTAGATATTTTTAGCAGTTTAGCTTTTTCAAATATAGGTGCAGAAATACAGTTTTCTAATGTATGCAGAACCATTTTAGTGTAGCTTTACGTGCAATTCTTCTGTCAAGTAATGATTTATTACGGAGTAAATACTTGAATGTAGAATATTAAACTCAGTGCCTAATTTATGTATTCTTTATAATTATATGTTAAATATTGTGAACTTAATTTATTATCCGTTATACTTAAATGCTAAATATTATGATTTTCTCATATTCATTGTTATCTGTACATACTTTGTTATTGTGTCTGTAAATGGATCCATTGGATCACACATTCGCCACCGTAAAATATACTATCACAGTGCTTGTAAGATCGCTCACCGATACTATCACAGTGCTTGTAAGATCGCTCACCGATACTATCACAGTGCTTGTAAGATCGCTCACCGATACTATCACAGTGCTTGTAAGATCGCTCACCGATACTATCACAGTGCTTGTAAGATCGCTCACCGATACTATCACAGTGCTTGTAAGATCGCTCACCGATTATTTCTTACGCGTAGTCCGGTCTTTTCATATGGCTATTGCCCATTATTACAACGAACTTAGGGCGGAATATTTCGCTGATAATGCAAATCACCCGCTTTGCAAAAACAGAAAAGATCGCTCACGTTATTAGGAATAGGACTGTGTAGTGAGATGATTCCTTCAAGTATGGTAATTTGAAGCTTGATCTGTATAAATATCACAAATAACGTACCAGCTCTTTCTCCTCGACCATGTCCCTCCTATCGCCATTTTACTGTCGTCCACATCCATTACTTCATCCCATGACGAGAACCTTGGAGTTTGATGTTAATAATGTATTGTGAATAAGTAATTTTGTCTACTGAATGCCGAATAAGACGCTTGTATGTGCTCACTATTAGCCTACTCACCATCCGTACAATGATCTCCTACGAAACCCGGAGCACAGACGGGAGATGCTGGTGTTACAGGACATCTACCTGAATCCTTGGCGCATTGGTTTGTTCCATTGACACACTGACCACAGTCCTCCATACAGTCTGCACCAAATTTACCCTCTTCACATTCTAGAAAAACAAACTGAGGAACTATAATGGCAACCATCACTGAAGACAGAGATTATTCATCTTCATCTCTCAAAAATCACAGAAAGAAATGAATGAAACAAATACATGTACATCAACAAACAAATAACCAAGTGATATGTTCTACGAATCAGCCTGGGCAACAGGCTAGATCTGCGGTACCGGTATATCTGAATATCACTGGCGCAGCCAAACCAAGCAGACCTAGCTTTCAACAATCTACCTCAGGGTCAGTTTGAGTGATATTGAATTGAATTGAATTGAAATTTATTCACCAAATAATGAGGGTATACACCAATGACTATCAGTAACAATAAGAAGAAAATAAAGAAAGAAAAAGATTAGACACTGGTACTATTAGCCGTATGAGCAGAATTGGCGGGAATAAAACCCGTAAGGGCTTGTTCTATCCCAAAATAAGACTAAATATGGCAAGATACACCAAAACGTTTTCATGAAGTGAAATATAAGCAAGGCATTATGTCAGTTATATACGAGTATCCATGCAACTATGTAATACATGTCAGTTATCGATAAGGTATGTCTTGAGTTTTGACTTAAAGAGAGAAATGGAATTGATGCTTTTAATTGAAGGAGGTAGTATGTTCCACTCACGAGGTCCTTTTATTTTGAGGGTATAAAATGATAGATTTGATCGATAGATCGGGCGATATAGGTTTAAAAGTTGTCCCCTAGTTCGGTAAATATGTACATCGGATTGCTTAATGAAGTAGAAACGGAATTTTGATGGTAGCAGGTCTGGGTTGTGAAAAAATTTATGAGCCATCAGAAGGCAAGAGTATAAGTTTAATTTGCATAGTTGTAGAATTTTTAATTCTGTAAATAACGGTGTAGTATGGTCTAGTTTTTTTGATAAGGTTATTACTCTCAAGGCGCGTTTCTGCAACAAGACAAGGGGATTCAAATGTGTAGCATAGGTATTTCCCCATAGAACATTGCAATAAGATAGATATGGGAATATCATCGAATAATACAATGTATACAGTGTTTTCTTATTTATCGAGTTTTTTATATGATTTATGACACCTATGTTTCTTGATACCTTGTTGCATATGTAGTTTATGTGGGATTTCCAATTTAGCTGGTCATTAATGTAAATACCTAAAAATTTAAATTGATGAACGAGTTCAATTTCTGTTCCAGAGATATATAATTCAGGTATATTAGTCGTTGGTCGGTAAACATGGGGTTTTATTAACATGTATTTGGTTTTTTTAATATTCAATGACAGGCGATTACAGCAGAACCAACTATGTAGTTTCTGTAATTCCTGTGACATAATATTAAACACGTCAGATATGTTGCTGGAAGAAAATACGACACTGGTGTCATCGGCAAAGAGAGTAATTTTCAACATATCCGTTGCGCTGTTTATATCATTTATATAAAGAAGAAAAAGTATAGGTCCGAGGATTGACCCTTGAGGGACACCATATCCAATAGACAATGGTTCCGATAACTTCTCATTGTATATAACTGTTTGTGATCTGTCCGAGAGATAACTGTTAAACCAGGTATTAGATAGTCCTCGAAAATCATAGTGTTCAAGCTTGGAGAGAAGAATGTTATGGTTGACAGTGTCAAATGCTTTCGATAGGTCAAGGAAGGAGACTATGCTGTAACATTTCGATTCTTTTGCAGAGATCAGTGTATCATATAAAGAGCATGCTGCCAAAGATGTCGAGTGATTAGTTCTAAAACCAAACTGCTCCGAGGAGAGACTTTCATTTGCATCAAGAAAATCTATTATTTTAATAATGGCCAGTTTTTCAAGTATTTTACTGAAACAAGGTAGGACAGATATTGGTCGATAGTTTGACAGAGTAGAAGGATCGTCCGATTTGAATACTGGTGTTACTTTGGCGCGTTTAAATATAGTTGGCACTATTCCACAGATGAAAGAGGAATTCATAATGGAGGAAAGTGAAGTTGAAATGTAATCAGAAACCAGTTTTACCATAGCCATCCGTATATCATCTAGACCAGGTGCTGCTGATTTTAGACTCATTATTGTCTTCTTCACATCATCAGGGGTAACTGAAGTAAACTCAAAATTATTAGGAACAGGGGTACCAAGGTAGTCTGTAAAGTTCGACCCTGTGTTTGGGATTTTGGAGTCGAGATTTGAAGCAACTGTCGTAAAGTATTCATTAAATTTGTTGGCTATTGTTTCATTGTCTGACATTGCCTCCCCATTTATTTCAAACGACTTTGGCGTTTGTTTCGGTTTGTTTCTGTTCAGGAGTTGGTTTAAGACCTTCCACGTACCCTTGATGTCGTGATTGCTTTCATTGAATTTCTGTTCAAAGTATTGCTTTTTAGATAGACGGATGGTGTGGTTTAATTTGTTTCTATATAGTCTGTATTGTTGGTGGATATTGACATCCAAAGTGACGAGGTACAGTCGATAGAGTTTGTTCTTTTCGTGAATTGACTTTAGAATGCCGTGGGTGAAATATAAGCCTGTGGTCTCTAGATAAATCGAATCTGTCATGGTGACCAGATTGTTTTGCGGTTATCCCAGTTCCACTGACATTAATTAGGGAATAACATGCCATGTTGGAAAAAAGGGAAGGCGTATCAACAAGAAGCTACATGATCTCAGATGCCACTATCCCGACTACATTCTGAAGACCTACCAAGCATCATATATCATATAGTTATTCCTGTGAGACAAAGCAGATATCAGTCCATGACATAGATCCTGAATCTTGAACCTGAATTTTAAAAAGATCAGATGACCAGCTTGATTATGTTATTCGGAGTACGAAAATGACAGATTATGTCGCAATTTACTCACCAACCGAACACAGTTGTGCTTTGAAGCCCGGAACACACGACGGTTGTCCTGCTATTATTGGACATTTTCCAGAATCCTTTGCGCATAAATTTGTTCCATTGGCACAGTGTCCACAGTTCTGCTTACAATCTGCGCCAAACGTTCCTGCCTGGCATACTTGAAAAGACAAAAAACCCGATTATTGCTGGATCCTTAACCCTATCTGGCCTGGGGCCGATTTCATGAAACCTCACTTGAGACAATTTTCACACTTGAAAGTTCAAGTGCACTTGAAAATCTCCCTTGACTTGAGTTTTTGCTTTTCATGAAAGTTCACTTGAACCTGAAATCGCACTTGAGTTCAAGTGTGGTATGACCTCCCTTGAAAACCGCACTTGAAATAAAAACTCACTTGAAATGACCAATACGACGGGAGATGGTGTCGAAGAATAAGTTTTATTCATCTGTCAATGCATCATAATACACGTAGGGGCATTGTGCTTAATCTCATAGGGCCAAGCATGGCACAGACTTATTTATTTGACACCTCAAATTCTACCGATCGGCTCTTACACATAAAGTATTTTGAGCATACACTTGATTCTGCGGGGGTACTATTTATTACCAAAATGCGCAAAAGAGTTCCAAAAAGGTCACTTCAAACGTCACTTGACCAAGTGCGGCCAAAAACCTTTGGTGAAACACAACTTGAGATTTTTTTGAAGTGCACTTGGTCAAGTGCAAAAATTGCCCTTGGAAAACTCAAGTCAAGTGAGGTTTCATGAAATCGACCCCTGGGCTTTTTGGGACCTGTCCTGGCCTGGGGGTGGGGGCCGAAATGGCCTCCCCCTAATTAATTTTCTTACGCCTTGAGCTAGGGAGCTGAAACTTACCACACTATACCCTTGGGTCAAGCCCTACCAGAAAATATTAAAATAATCCAAGATGGCCGCTTTGATGACGTCACAGTGACGCCATCTTCAAAAACTGCATTTTTGGTTGATTTTTCGGTCGAATTTTTCCAATTTTTTATTTACGCAATTTCTCCACAAAAACTGCATGACAAATTAGTAAAAACTAATGTGTTGTGAAATAAAATATTTTTCCCCACTTTTCATGGCGGAAAGGCAGAAATTTTGAAGAAATATGACGAAAACTTCTTTTTTCTGGTACCCCACGTGGCCGCCATTTTGAATTTACCCATGATCCTCTGCTCGGGGGGTTATGTAAATAGGCTCAAAATTACCCCAATATGATAGGCTATAAAGTCAAGGAGTTTCAGCTCTTCATTGTTTGTCGTTCCGGAGATAGCGCAGAAAGTTTGGTAGGGGGGCCATTACCCCCCCAGGCTAGGTAGGGTTAAGACACAGTAAAGATAGATAATTGGCGTGGCACTTACATGTATAGTTTATCCAAAGTATGGAGATCGTTAACTAACGTTTCATAAATGTGAAGAAAATATTTTTTTTTATTTGATCATTTCCTGTATATACATGTAGGCAAATACATGAGCACTGACCATTAAAAATACCCTAAAGAATACACAGAGTTTTAGTCCAAACGAACAATTCTAGAACCAGCGTGTGTTTTTTTGCTGAATCGAAGTACGTCGGACACCCATTATAACATACGCAAACGATATTGCAAGATCAGTGTAAATATGGCAATTTAAATTTTCTGTAAACAATCTTTGGGAATTTCATGGGTGTGTTTAGTAATTCTCTGATAATACCGAGCATATTCGCTTGACCTTGCATCCATTTCCGAATTGACATTTTAGGCGAAGTAAATAGTGTTTTCTAGGCGGATAGCCAGGTAGATTGGGAAATCTAATACTTTACCGGTTTCGCACAGCGGATCCTTGTATCCTGGTGAACAGACTGGTGTTCCTGAACATAATCCATCAGTGGCTGAACACGCCTCTGGTCCCCCATAACACTTGCCGCATTGTTCGGTGCAATCGGCTCCATATTCACCAGAACTACAATCTGAGGATGACAAACACGCACAACCAATTATCTCAATGGACATCTAGTATGCACACATGTGATAACCTACTTCATCAGAACTTCAAGGCAAAAAAGTCTGATTCGTTTATATCGCTTATGTTGTATTTTACAGAGTGTGTTCAGAATGTTCGCGTTGAATACAATCGCCAGGTTTACGGCATTGCCTGCAGACGCAATGATGTTCTCATCGTGAGATCAGTATCACTGACAAGTATTCATTTATTAAAAATCAATTTCATAATAATTCTCTAGAGTTTAAACGATCGTTATGACCGTCACCCTAGTCAGAAACAGTACATTATTTTCTAAAGAGTCTACTGGCGATAGTGTACTGTTTACACAGCCAAACTGCAACCTATAGTAGTGCACTATGCACTGTATTATCCCCATACCAGGATATCTAGCACAGACGTACCTACACATATGCTTCACATTATGGGCAGGAATCGCTGATATATTACCAGTGGTACGGTGAATTTAGATAACGTACCGGTATAAAGCAAATACTTGAATCAACGCTGTGGCTCGATCATGTAAACAGGGTGGACAACTCCTGACTCTCGTTTACCTAAGTTCGTAAATTCGCCGATTTACGGTAAGTAGAGATATCGGTCTTAAGCGGTCAGTTTCCTTCGGCCTAATAGTATTGATACCTCCAAATGAAGTTGGATAAATATTCTTCACGGTAATACCAGGGGATAATAAGGGAGGGCGACTTTAAATATATTAACGTCTAAATATTGATCTACAAAATGCTTTTCGCTAATATTTTCGGAGTCATCCTCCTCCTATATTATGCCAAGATAATCATTGAATCCCAACGCATACGAGGGTATCACTTATATACCCATATGGTGAATGAGCGGAAGCAGGCTTTGTAGTGACCTTCATCAATACAGTTTTGCAGATAAGCTTATTCATAGTGGGGCAGACAGAAGTCTGCCAAAAGCGGTGCTTAATCCGGATCGGCGTTTGGTTTTCGGGTTTCACGGTTAATACAGTTTAATTATTGTTTGCAGTTGTTTCGAAATTAGACAGGTTGCATAATACAACTCAGGCAAATGCCTTGCAAATACTGGCACAGACACGCTTGTGGATGACCGTTGCCTCCCAAAGGCGGTATCTCTCGCTTAACATTACTTAACATACTACTCACTTTCTTTGCAGAGAAGACCTTTGAATCCAGGAACACATCTTGGGGACATTTCAGGACATCTTCCAGAATCCTTTGAACATTGATCTGGCCCATCGATACAATTACCACAGCTTTGCTTACAGTCTGCTCCAAACCTTCCGTCGTCACATCCTAGAAAGTAGACAAGTTTACATTGTTATCCTCAGATTAGAAAAATCATCAGATGACGTGTGCTCGGTTACCAAGAATGTAACCCGAAGGACCAGGTGTTGTTCGTGCGAATCGTCCACTTAATAAAACTTTCAGATCAACTAATGGTCGAGCATTTTCCAAACATGACTATTCGATATTTCCAAATAATGAGTATTTCCATTTATCTACATCGATAATTGATACAAATTTGTGTGATTATTCGGACGACCATCCAGTTCATATGGGCAAACAGATCTGCATCTACTTTGTCTTTCACAATGTGCGAATTTTGCCGTGATCAGATGTATCTTTTATCTCACATGTTTTACCTTGATCACATGTATCTCCTTTGTATCCAGGAGCACATCTGAAGTTGCCATCTGCTTTCGGACAAACACCTGTTGTCTTGTTACACTGACCATTATTCCAACAATGCCCACAACTGCTCCCACAATCGATGCCCCATTTTTCAAGAATACACTCTACAACAAACACAAGAACGATCTCTGTTTATCTTAAGTCAGATGGATTGTGATTAAAATGTGTCAAGGATAACCTGTTATATTTTCCCAACACAAATTGGGGATTGGAAAGGGACTGATCATTGTAGAAAGTGACAATTGTTTTATGTGATTTGAGGCAAGTAAGTGCCAAAATTTGGACCGCAAACTTTGTGAACTCACCATTCCTATGTCGAATTTCTCCAATATGCTTGGGCTCCAGCTCCATTCTGAGTTGCTCTGTTTCGTAGCAATGGGTGAGGGAAGGAGGGGTGTTAATGCGGATGGCGATGGAAGAGGGGCATCGTCTAGAATCGAATGTCAAACAGGTGGAATAATTTTTCATTCAGCTCAATACCGAGAGTCGTATTGCAAATGTAAGACTATGATGAATCAATGTACCTTCACATTCTAACTGGTTGTCGGTACAACGTAAACACTTGTCGACAGACACACATTCCTTGTTACACATTTCATCATACCATCCAGTCGAACAAACTGCGGAAGAGAAAACATGCAGTTCGAGCAACGAGATGAGCAATGGAAATTTATTTTTAAAAGTTACATTTCCCAAAGACCAAAACGTATGTCTTGTTTCTGATCAGGTACCCTAAAACGCAGTGATGCGCAGGGTCGATTAATGGATATATCTGTAGGTTGAATCTGACAAAGAAATAGATAAGATCTAGTTCAACTAGGTTTCAAACCTGTTTGTCGTGGTCTGACTTCAAACGGTCATTTGAAGCTGTGAATCAAACTACTAATTTATTAGTAATCCGTTTTCATTCACAATTGAACAAAAACATTTATAATCTTCATGCAATATGTACATGTAATAGGAAAAAACAATTATCTTACCATATATAAGCACCTCACACAGTTGCAAATAATTGCCTGAAGGCAAATATATCTTGACCAGGTCTCCTTGTATTGACTGGGTATCGTTACACTTGCTGTTCACAATTGGGGGCAGCTTAGTACCAGTAGGAGTCGTATCTTGATAACACTGTCTGTAGTTGAAGTCCGATACCGATGAGAGTCCAACTGACAATACAAATGTCGCCAATCTGTGGGCGGCTGGGGAAGTATGGAAAAGCAGCTACAGTGACGCAAGATACTGGGAACTGAATATAAATACATGCATCCGATCGGATATTTGGTGAGCTATCTCGACATTTCTGTGAAAATAACTACCATACATTACTTGTAACACTTTTGAATACGCGTTCAATTTTCTTAACACGTAAGTTATGAGAGCTGTATCGTTGATATGTAGACTCGTCCTTAGCTCTCCAGATTTGTATCTAATACCGCTTATGCCGGTGCTAGGGGCCGTGTGGTCATATCATCCAAGTTGCCACGAATCGTTAGATTCTTGGTATGTGCTTTAGAATAGGTTAACCGAAAGGCTATACTGTGAAGTCATGTGGCTCTGTCAGTATGTCGGCACCTCTTCCCACTTCCTTTATATGTGTTGTAATTTTTACCTGTACATGGCGAGATTCTGCTGGTGGACGTTTCGTCCCCGAGGCCCGCCCCCTGTACAGACCTTTTGGTCTTTGATATATGTTGGCATTTGTGGGAAGTTGATGCTGGGTCGACATCGGGCCTTACAGACTAGTCTTTTGTGTTAGATGCCATCATTTTCATCTGACGACGATACAGCTCACCAATTCCCAGTGTACGAGTTGTCATAGCGAAACAGCTCACCAATTACCAATATACGAGTTGTCAGAGCATTTCCATCATAGCTTTCTAGATTTGTATCTAATACCGCTTATGCCGGTGCTAGGGCCCGTGTGGTCATATCATCCAAGTTGCCATATGAACGGATACAATAAAAGCGTACCTGAGATACAACACATATCGCGAATCGTTAGATTCTTGATATGTGCTTTAGAATAGGTTAACCGAAAGGCTATACTGTGAAGTCATGTGGCTCTGTCAGTATGTCGGAACCTCTTCCCACTTCCCTTATATGTGTTGTAATTCAGCTGGATCACACTTAACGGAACGTATCCAGTTTATATCGTTCCTGTTTTCTTCGTCCAAAGGATTGGGAGAAGACAATGGAGGAAGCGATAGAGAACGGCCTTCATTTAACGAGAGAAGTCCGAACATAGCCATCCCTTTTTCCAAATCTGTACGTATCAGGTTTACCATGATGATCAGTAACTAGGTACCCGGATCTTTTTGGTGCATATTTTCTGGACGGATCTTCAAGGTGCGGCGAAGCGATTTGAACATTGGTTTTAATGTCTTTACTCCTTTCACACACCCCCCCCCCCATGTAAGTTGAAGACATGTGTTACTCCACTGTTGTACACGTGCGACTGAGTTTAGAGCGCGCTTGACAAGGGAAGTCGCAATATAGATGTATAACCGCATATCGGCGAGCAAGGTCAGTATGGGGTACAATCACGGTCAATAGACTCACATTTAGCTTCACCTACATCCAATGTGCTATCTCAGGCTCACCAAGTTTTGTTCAATCCACGTGCTATTCCACCCCCAAATTATCCAGGCTATGGCGCGGGACTCTCTGAAAGGGGCGGCCAAAACTTACTTATGGATCTACACCAAAAAATGGACAGTATTCATAACCGGCTGTCGGGGTTGGATACAATCCAGTCCTCGTTATATGAACTAACGTCGCGTGTTAATGGCTTTGAGAATAAGCTTCAACACATTTTTGCGAAATCAAGCACGATTGAATCATCTATGTCCACGTTATGTAACGATGTGGAAGGGGTGAAGAGTGACATGAGTGCGCTTTGCGAAGACAATAGACGGCTTCGGAAAGACGTAGATGACCTGACTATCCGGTCAATGAGGTCCAATTTATTGTTTTTCGGCATACCTGAGACGAATGAGGATCACAAGGAGTTCATGAAATCTGAGCTAGAAATAGAAGATGCCCAAACTATAAAACTTGATCGCGTACACAGAATTGGTCACCTGAAACACGGAAAAACTCGACCCGTTGTCGCCGCGTTCAATTATTATCCCGACAGAGAGAGGGTGAAAAACTCCAAAACAAAGCTAAAAAATACGGATTTCGGTGTGAGCGACCAACTCCCGCGAAACGTCTACCTTGCTCGGAAGCGTCTATTCGCCGAGTTTAAACGAGCCAAAGATAGCGGTCGAAGTGTGTACTGGAGAGGGGCTAATTTGTATGTAGATGGTCGATCGGTGAAACCCCAACCTGCATTCGATCCCCAACGTGTGGTGCCCCCCTATCATCCGCAGTTCGTTGACACTGGGCAGGGGAATGGATCACGGCAACAACCAGCATAGGAATTCACCGGGGACGAGATTAAGCTACTCTACTGGAATGTGAATGGATTAACTGACGAAAAGAAACAATCGGATGATTTTTGTGATTTTTTATCAAAATATGACATTTTTTGTTTATCTGAGTCGTGGGCCAATAAGAAATCAAAACTAGAATTCAATGGCTACAAGCATATTAATGTGTACAGAAAAACTGTGCACAGGAAGGCCAAAAGAAATAGTGGTGGAATGGTGCTCTACTATAGACAGAATCTGAAAAATGTGTTTAAACCAATTAAAGCGAAAAATGAGTTTTATTTTTGATGTATACTAGATAAGATGATATGTGAATCGGACAAGGATATTGCTTTATGTTTTGTCTACCTGCCACCCGACGGATCGCCTGTTTACGAAACTGTGTCCGGTAATATATTTGATAGTTTGCAGGCAGACATAGAAATGTACAACGCAGAGGGTTATGTAACAGTGTTAATTGGTGATATGAACAGCAGGACAGGCGAGAAACCTGACTTCGTTTTGAACGACGGACTATTACCTTTTGAAGACCGTGATGAATATACTTGTGACACTGCAATGCAAAGGGTTTCGATGGATAATAAATCAAATGTCTTTGGTGGCTTTTTGCTTGATATTTGCAAAGCTACAGGTTTACGGATAGGTAATGGAAGACTATTCAGTGACAAAGATATAGGTCAGTTCACATATATAGGACCTAATGGAAGAAGTTTGGTTGATTATATCCTGCTTAAAGATGTTTATTTTCCACTACTGTCTGGTTTTTGTGTGCATGATATTAAAGAGCACTCAGATCATTCTCCGCTAGAATTCAAATTCAATAGCAAACACAGAAATATTCCTATGAACACTGCTAAGGACCAATCAACGACTAGAATAAAGTGGGATCCCGACCGAGCAGATGCTTTCAGGGACAAGTTAATTGAAAATGAAATTAAATTATTGGACTCTATTGACAGCATTGCTGATGAAATGAACTCTATCGATAAATGCACCAACCAATTTATAGAATGTCTACAGAATATTGCAAACCCTTTTTTCCTAAATACATTTAATGTAAATGCAAGAGATTCAAGATTTAGTGAATGTAAGTCGAAAAAGGCTGAATGGTTTGATAATGAGTGTAGAGAACGGAAACAACAATATATACAGTTTCTAGCGATATATAATAGTTCATTGCGTGAAGAGGATCTGCATATTATGATGCAGAAAAAACAGAGTTATAAAAAATATGCTAGAAATTGTCGTATCAAATTTAAGAAGAAATTGTCTAAAGAATTAGACCAATTAAAGAATAAAAAACCTAAGGAATTCTGGAAACATTTTAAACGCAAGCAAACTGGAGTCTCAAAAAATATATCTAATGATGACTTTCTCTCGTATTTCAAATCACTACACGAGGATATTAATTCTTCGATAGATGATGAAATAGAAACTTTTGTGCATAATATGGATAGAAATGATTTACAGAATGAGGATCTGTACAAGGAACTGAATGATTCTATTACAGAGGATGAGGTTATAAATGTAATTCAACAATTAAAAACAGATAAAGCACCAGGTGTAGATAAGGTTATTAATGAATACTTCATTGTGGGACGTGATGTATTGGTTCCAATTTTATGTAGAATATTTAATGCTATATTAGAAACTGGATACTTCCCAACAGCGTGGACTGAGGGTATGATAGTACCCATATATAAGAAAGGTGACCATAACAATGCTTCTAACTATAGAGGGATTACTCTTTTGAGTTGTATGGCAAAGATATTTACGAGTGTTTTAAACAGGAGGCTTGTTGATTGGACGGATAAATATGAGAAACTGTCCGACGCTCAGTTTGGGTTTCGAAAAGGAGTAGGAACAGTTGATGCTATATTTGTCCTCCAAGGAATAATTAATATGTATTTAAGTAACAAGAAAAAATTGTATTGTATTTTTGTAGACTTTCAAAAAGCATTTGACAGTGTGTATAGAAATGGACTTTGGTATAAGTTATTTAAATTGGGTGTCCAGGGTAAGATCCTACGAGTGTTGAGATCTATGTACCAGGTAGTTAAGTCACGAGTGCAACACCTCGGGACTTATTCCGAATCGTTTGATTACAGTACGGGATTAAGACAAGGAGAGGTTTTGTCACCTATTCCTTTTTCACTTTTTCTCGAGGATATGGAATTTTGTCTGCATAATAGTGGTAACTTTGGAATATCTTTGGATGAAGTATCATTATTTCTGATATTATTTGCCGATGATATGGTGTTATTCGCAGAGAGTGCAAAAGAACTGCAAGACTCCATTGATAGAGTGCAGGAATATTGCATAAAATGGAAATTAAATGTGAACATAGCTAAAACGAAAATAGTGGTTTTTAGAAAAAGGGGTAATTTGAAAAGAGGTGAAGAATGGTTTTATATGGGAAATAAATTAGAGGTTGTGAATGAATTTAATTACTTAGGTCTGGTATTACGTTATAATGGCAATTTTGGAGCAGCACAAAAAGTTCTCTCAGAAAAGGCCTTGAAGGCGATGAATTTCCTGATTGGTAAAGTGAAAAGCAGTTATATATCTATAAAAACAGCTTTCCAATTATTCGATGTATGTGTGTCTTCGATTCTCAATTATGCTGCTGAAGTTTGGGGATTCCACAAGGGCGATGCGGTAGAACGCGTCCACAGAAAGTTCTGTAAATATATATTAAATGTGAAAACATCCACAAATAGCTGTGCTGTTTATGGAGAACTTGGAAGAATACCCATGAGGTGTAAACGTCGTTGCAAAATAGTTAAATATTGGTTTAGAATAAGATCATCAAATAATATTGTATTAAATGTTGTTCTTAAAGGTTTGGAAGAAAGTTATATGAAAGCAAATACGGCAAACTGGGTTTCTCTTTTGAAAGAAGCTTTGTGTAATTATGGTTTCCAAGATGTTTGGATGTTTCCGGACTCAGTTAATGTGAATGTGTTTGTCAAAATCTTTGAAGAAAGGGTAAAAGATGTTTTTATAAGTGAGTGGTTTAGGAACAAACAAGATTCTTCTAAACTTTATTTTTATAATTTGTTGAAGGACACTTTTGGTCGCGAGCAATACCTCGACAAAATCTCAAATATCAGGCATAGAACAGCATTGACATCTCTACGAGTATCATCCCATAGTTTAAGGGTTGAGGTTGGTCGATATGATGGAACAGCTGCAAATGAAAGGATATGTGAGCTATGCGATAGTGGCGATATAGAAAATGAGTACCATTTCCTCATGAAATGTTCACTATTTACTGACATAAGGCGAAGGTATTTAAAGCCATACTACTGGCAAAAGCCCAGTGTTTACAAGTGTATATTATTGTTAACATGTACCCAAAAAGCAACAATTAGAAATTTAGGAAAGTATGTGTCCGAAGCTATGTCCATAAGGCAAATGACAGTTAGATCTTGATGTCATTGTATTATTGTATCTGGTCCTCTTCTACTTATGTAACCATGCGCAAATATGTTATCACAAGAAGCATAATATGCTTACGTGAATAAAGCTGATTCTGATTCTGTATCAGAAAGTTACGAACAATCAGGTCTTTCATATCCGTTACTTTGGGTGTCGCGATACAACCTAATTGGCTAGGAGCTATGCAAAGAATCCACTGAATGAACTGGCTGATGTGAGTACAGCAAAATACTCAAAGTAGCGATAAAAAGTGTGATTTTATCGTGCGGATGTGATTTTTTTTTCGCGGGAACTTCCAGTAAACACTCAAAGTAACTTTTTTGACTATGAGCATTACTATTACACGTACAACATATTAATTCATCAGTATGGCACTGCTATAGGAACAGTCTCGCAGTACAGTTTCCATAACCAATCTTGGGAAGATTACGTTGAGATTTGGATCTAGATGTCGAGAGTCGATCTAGATGTCAATAGCCGAGATTCTTTGCCATCCGAAGTCACCTATGCCAAGGTCAAAGATATTTGATCGCTACAAGCAACAGATCCAATTTTCAAAGCCAGTCACGGGTGCTTCTGCTTGACTGAAACTATCTAACGGTTTCACTGTATAGTATCATAGCTTCAGCAATTCAGAAGCAACCCTCGCCAATTTATCCATTGTTACTATCGGGGTCTACACAAATTGTAGATTCAAACGATGCGCGAGAAATGAATAGAGGCGTCTTGTCCGTCATTCAATATTCAGCCGTCGTCCATTAAAGACTTTCCGTGTCCATAATCCAAAGACCTAATTCATTTAATAACATTAGCACCAAATTAAAAGGATAAATCATAGTATACATAAAACTAGGCTAATTTTCTGCAAGACAGAAGTGGTCAAAAGTTTTCAATGATTCCAGGAAGACATCATGGTGTTCCAAAAATATCAAATCCGTATCGCTGACCAGTATTCTTAATCCCTATGATACACGTTGAAAAGTCGTTATCTTGATGTTTGATCGTCGCTATATAGCGGAAATATTGTTGAACGCGACGTCAAACCTTGATTCTCTCTCTCTCTAAAGTTTGATTTATCTCAGTCTCGCTTTGATTGTGATTATTCATATGAACACCATGAGGATCTTGAAATACACAGGTTCATACGACCCCTAGCCCCGGGTTAAGCGGAATTAGACACAAGTTAAATTACGAAACGTACCGCCATAGATATTGCACGCTACGCTCGTATTTTTTATCAGCATGCGATATGTATCGCCAAATTTAAGAAACCTTGAGTGGAGGCGTTTGATGGTATAGCCGTGCTTTACATGTTTCTGCAACAATGTTTCGTGACGTTGATTAAAATCGTCACATTTAACACAGGATCTAGCAAATGCTACTAGGCGAGATATGTATACGCCATATGCAGGTCTCTCTGGTATATCGCCCAGATAGGGATAGTTTACGATGTGGAAATTGTATCATCTCTTTTGTCGTGAAGTCGACCAGAGAGAAGGTCCGCTTCATTTTTATAGAGATATAGGTCTAAATAAGATGTGCCGCTAGGGCCATCTGTAATTTCTTTCAAACCCAGTGAAGGTGGATATATATCCTTCACTGCGTCATTTATATAACGATTATCCACAGCAAGAAGATTATCTATATAGCGTTTGGTGAATGAGAAGAAACGGGATTTGAAATAATTTGTTTTCGAAAGCGCCTGCATATATTTGTAATCATAGGAGAACAGATATAGGTCAGCCAAAAGGGGTGCACAATTAATACCTATTGAAATACCTATATGCTGTTGATATATTGCCAAATTCCACAGATATTATTAACGAGAATAAAAAATCTCATGAACGATATCCCTTGTATGTAGTAGATCTAACCAATGATTTATGGCTTCTGACAATAATATATCGGCGATCAGTTTTGTTGAAAACCGATATTATTAATGAACGCAAACGGACAATAAGGTCCAGATTAGGGATTGTAGTATAGAGTCGAGAAAGCCCTCGTGGATACATGTCTGTATGGTATGTGACCTTTAGCATCAAGTTCTTCCGTAAGACATTTTGAGTTTTTCAATATCCACATGCTTTCAATTACAACACATATAAGGGAAGTGGGAAAAGGTGTCGACATACTGACAGAGTCGCATGGCTTCACAGTATAGTCTTCTGGTTAACCTATTCTCAAGTACCTACCAAGAATCCAACGATTCCTGATATGTGTTGTATCTCAGGTACGCTTTTATTGTACGTGTTCATGTGGCAACTTGGATGACCTGACCACACGGCCCCTAGCACCGGCATAAGCGGTATTAGATACAAATATAGAGATCTGTGATGGAACTGCTCTGACAACTCGTATGTTGGTAATTGGTGAGCTGTGTCGCTGTGACATCTCGTACATTGGGGGATTGGTGAGCTGTATCGTCGTCAGATGAAAATGACGGCATTTAACTCAAAAGACTAGTCTGTAAGGCCCGATGTCGGCCAAGCATCAACTTCTCACAAATGCCAACATATATCAAAGACCAAAAGGTCTGTACAGGGGGCGGGCCTCGGGGACGAAACGTCCACCAGCAGAATCTCGCCATATACAGGTAAAAATTACAACACATATAAGGGAAGTGGGAAGAGGTGCCGACATACTGGCAGAGTCACATGGCTTCACAGTATAGCCTTCTGGTTAACCTATTCTAAAGCACCTACCAAGAATCTAACGATTCCTGATATGTGTTGTATCTCAGGTACGCTTGTATTGTACCTGTTCATGTGGCAACTTGGATGACCTGACCACACGGCCCCTAGCACCGGCATAAGCGGTATTAGATACAAATATAGAGAGCTGTGATGGAACTGCTCTGACAACTCGTATATTGGTAATTTGTGAGCTGTGTCGCTGTGACAACCCGTACATTGGGGATTGGTGAGCTGTATCGTCGTCAGATGAAAATGACGGCATTTAACTCAAAAGACTAGTCTGTAAGGCCCGATGTCGGCCAAGCATCAACTTCCCACAAATGCCAACGTATATCAAAGACCAAAAGGTCTGTACAGGGGGCGGGCCTCGGGGACGAAACGTCCACCAGCAGACTCTCGCCATACACAGGTATGACAGAGTTCTCAGAACTAGTGAAGCAATACCTTTCTCAAAATGCTTTTACTTCCTGCAGGGCCCTCGTCAACAGGGTTGGAAGAAGCTTGGTGGTGCAGCTTCTAGTACCAGCTATGAATGGTGATTTATTGCATTTTGAGAGTCCAGTGCACTTTCGTAAATCGTGATGAGTGGTTGGAAGACAGAGATACGTTTTGTGGTTGTTAAATAAATCTTCCAGAGTAACTTCTGTTTGGTAGTAAGTAGACGTGTTCGGCGAGGGTGTGCTTATACTCAATTTCTTAACCAGCACTGGTAATAGTAATATTTACATATGAATATTGTATTATTTGGAGCTTGTCTGCTGGAACTATGACAAATGTACTGACAAATGCTAGAACTTCTTGCGAACTGAGGTTTCTCAGTACTTGTTTTGGTTGGGGAAGGATATTCCTGTCAATATGGCGAATTGTTTCAACGACCTTGTTCTTGGTGAGGTCATCGACTTTTTCTCCCTTTGACCACTCAATAACATACTCTTCCAGTGCAGTCATGACTATCTTCTGGCCCGCTTTCAAGTTTATTTTCTCGGCTCTATATCATTAGGTCCCTTCGCCATAAGTGTATAAGTCTAAAAAAATCCATCCTTTCAAATTCTTGCATAAACAAATATGGCCACCTTCGATCAGTGAAAATTAAGTAAAGAATAATGATGGCAAAAATGGCCATATGTATGTTATTCGACATGGCGATGAAGAACAAATGGATCCCAAAGTCGAGAATTGCAAGGATTTATCCAAACTGGTTTAGCTGCCATACTGGTTTGAACTATTTTTCGAAAAGACCTTCTAAGGTATTCACCTCCGGAACTGATAAACCAATCAACGTGATATTTGACAAACATGATCGATGGGTCAAGGTATCAGATAAGGTATTCATATAAGTTGCTCTCTGAAAATATATAGCCACCATCAACCAATCAAAATCACTGAATTTTAAAGTAACGGATTTTTCTCTTGAAAACGGCTATGTGTGTGTTATTCGATATGACGATCAAGAATAATGGATCCCAAGTTAAAAACTGCTTGGAAGAGCCCCAAAATGGCACGTTGGGTGCAAATGTGAAAGTTGCCGAAACAGAATGAAATTTCACACACAGGTACTGCATGAGGTGTAGATTAATGAACCATGTTCAATTTTCTTATTGATCGATCAGTTTGTCGGCCATATTGGTTTGATCTAGTTTTCCAAAAATAACTTCCAACTGAATACGTATTCAACTACGGAACTGCTGAGCTGCGATATTTGACATACTTGATCGATGAGTCGAGGTCTCTCAAAATTTCCCATTTAATGTTACTTCGTGAAACATGTGGCCGCCGTTGACCAATCAAAATCGTTGGGATTTTCAAGTAACGGATTTTGATGGCGAAAACGGTTATCTGTATGTTATTCCCCACAGCACTAAGAACGAATGGATCCCAAAACAGAATTTCACCGATATGCTCGAACGGGCCCTATTCGGGCCACTATACATAACTGATACACTTGGAAACCACTTTCGCCGCTTGCAGGTATATTTTGAGATGAACTTGCCAGTTTTTCGTGAAAACTTGTGTTCTAATAGTTCATTCAGTATGTGCATATTAGCGCCACCAATCGGCATGTGTTGTATAATTGTCTAATCATTTCCAGAGTAATTTTTGAAAACGCAACCAGTATTGCAAATGTACTGATGAATCCATCAAACAAAATTAGTTCCCTTCTTAATAGTGCTAGTTCGTCCAATAAAGTAATCACTGACATATATTTTCAATAATATTTACTTATGTGATCGGTTTATCTGTTTTAATCAGTTCAGTGGCAAGTCTGATGACTTAATCCATGCAAACTTACCTTTTCTTCGCCACCTTTCTTAATACGCCCATGAACCTAGTTCCTTTTTTTACCGAGACGAGGATACCTCTGATGCCTCGTGTTCTCGTGGATTATTTGAGGAGATAATTTATCTGATTTGGGGTCAGAGAATTATCAGATATTATCCGCCGTCCGGACGGAGGGTTAGAGGAGGCCTGGAGTAGTCATTTATTACCGAAGTAGTAAATGGGCCCTTATGGCTGTGGACCAATCAGAATTGAGAACGAAAGTAGGTCAAGTATGACGAGTTTGACGTCATCGTATGACGTCACAGGGGTCTGGGTCACGTGAAAGTATGTCAAGGTCGTCCCGCTGTCCTTATCTAGGTCACTTATGACGCGTTTGACGTCATCGTATGACGTAATTAGGTCGTGGTCGCTCGTAAGTAGGACGATTACGTAAGAAACCGGTTTAAATTATGTAATAGAGTTATGTAATTAGGGCGTGGTCGTAAGAAACCGGAAAAACCGGTTTTGTGACGTAATTAGGGCGTGGTCGTCAGAAACCGGTCAAACCTGTTTAACCGGTCAAACATGTTTTTCCGGTCAAACCGGTAAAACAAGTTTAACCGGTTTAAATAGGTCAGTATGGTAACAGCCCCTTTGTTAGCTAACAATAAAAACATCACGTGACACTTAGACGGCTAATAGGATAAAAGGAGAGAGTTTCCGAGTTCAGTCGTCACATGCCACTGGCGCACGAAGGTGCGTTTATACGTATTTGTTCGATCTCCTGTCTCGGTATATAATGGATGACGAGAAAGCATTTGACGAAGGTAAGTTCGCATTATTAATCATTCCTTTGAGCACAAGCAGTTCGTTTCTTAAAAGAAGGCCTTTCATATATTATATACTGACGCAACGCAATGTATTAGAGTAAATGCCGTGTATAGTTAATCGACGGTGCGTGCATAGTTAACTGGCCGTACGGGTTAAAACCGTGTACATCGTATTGTCACAGTCTACCGAGCATCTATTGCCCTTGTCCGTGCGTAACGGTCCATTACACTTTAGCGATCTCCATTGATACGTGTCGGTGCACACTGAAACGACATTCTTTCTTGGATTTTCCTAGTCTAAACCAGTTGGATAATTTAGGTTTATTATTTATTAGGCCTTTAGTATCTATATGGGGAGAATTTCTGTTAAATGTTGGTCATGTCCACGGGTGCGTGCATAGTTAACTGACAGTACGGGTTAAAACCGTGTACATCGTATTGTCACAGTCTACCGAACATCTATTGCCCCTGTCGGGGCGTAACGGTCCATTACACTTTAGCGATCTCCATTGATACGTGTCGGTGCACACTGAAACGACATTCTTTCTTGGATTTTCCTAGTCTAAACCAGTTGGATAATTTAGGTTTATTATTTATTAGGCCTTTAGTATCTATATGGGGAGAATTTCTGTTAAATGTTGGTCATGTCCACGGGTGCGTGCATAGTTAACTGACAGTACGGGTTAAAACCGTGTACGTCGTATTGTCACAGTCTACCGAACATCTATTGCCCCTGTCGGGGTGTAACGGTCCATTACACTTTAGCGATCTCCATTGATACGTGTCGGTGCACACTGAAACGACATTCTTTCTTGGATTTTCCTAGTCTAAAACAGTTGGATAATATAGGCCTAGTATTTATTATGCCTTTAATATATAAATGGGGAGAATTTCTGTTAAATGTTGGTCATGTCCACGGGTGCGTGCATAGTTAACTGACAGTACGGGTTAAAACCGTGTACGTCGTATTGTCACAGTCTACCGAACATCTATTGACCTTGTCGGGGTGTAACGGTCCATTACACTTTAGCGATCTCCATTGATACGTGTCGGTGCACACTGAAACGACATTCTTTCTTGGATTTTCCTAGTCTAAAACAGTTGGATAATATAGGCCTAGTATTTATTATGCCTTTAATATATAAATGGGGAGAATTTCTGTTAAATGTTGGTCAGACCCACGGATGCGTGCATAGTTAACTGACAGTACGGGTTAAAACCGTGTACGTCGTATTGTCACAGTCTACCGAACATCTATTGCCCTTGTCCGTGCGTAACGGTCCATTACACTTTAGCGATCTCCATTGATACGTGTCGGTGCACACTGAAACGACATTCTTTCTTGGATTTTCCTAGTCTAAACCAGTTGGATAATTTAGGTTTATTATTTATTATACCTTTAAGATATAGATGGGGAGAATTTCTGTTAAATGCCGGTCATACCCACGGATGCGTGCATAGTTAACTGACAGTACGGGTTAAAACCGTGTACATCGTATTGTCACAGCCGACCACACATCTATTACCGCAATGACCCTGCACACACACACATAGATTTACTTCTTGTGTAAATTGGCGCCTATTATAGTCCAGTCCCTTTGAACTCTGGCCGTTGATAGCTTGTTATTCGTTCCGTGTCACCGTGGTACCTCGATTAACTGTAACACGGGGTGTTTTAAGCACTTGTATCTATACTATAGAAACTTATGGCGACATAGCCTAATTTGTAATGACCTTATTCGTGGTTAATGTCTCTTGTTAATGTCTCTGTCTCTGTCTCTGTCGGTGACTTCTATAGGCAAACTTTAATAAGCCGTACACACCTGTCTCGCCGTATATCGGGTCAACTCTCTCGTTACCTCATTTATTTACGAACTCTAAAATATTAAAAGGTATAGGAGATTAAAAGCTACAGGTTAAATCATGTCTTATTCCCAAGCGCCAAGTACCGTTCACGATTGAGGTAAATATAATATGAAATTAGAATTGTATGATCAGTTATTTCATTTACAGATGCGTTCTTCGATGCACTACAAGATCTAAGCTTACCGTCATCTCCCACCGCTAGTTTTAGGTATGTAATTATTTACATTTTCAATTTATTTTCTTTAGACCCTTGTTATTCGTTATGTTTTATCTCTTATTCGTACTTAAAACAGTTTCGTTCAAAGGGCTTATCTTTAAAGATATCAGGAAATATTAATAAATATTAGCTCCGTGGATATGACGTAGACCTCAGGATCGATCAATCAGGGGTTCAAATCCTGGTCTAGAAAACTTTTTTCTTCTTATGTTTTAATTTTTTCTGCTTATGATTATCCTCAGATATTTATTAAGCGGTTCTGATAATTTTCATCAGCCTGGGGGTTCAAACCCTACCCCGATCCGATTTTTTTTTTCTTCTTTTGAAAAAATTATTTATGAATATTTTTCAAGTTCAGTTGTTGTGTTTTGGCTCAGCCTAGTTGGATTAACCTCGTTCATTTATCTATGCAGTTTCAGCTTAGTGGAGGATGACCTCGTTGCTGATTTAGCTAGGCAATGGGAACGCGTACACGAGGAAGCGAGAACTAGAAGGTAAAGTATTAAAGTTAATTAATATGCGAAAGAATAACTAAAAGGTATTATTACTTAGTTTTTGTTTTAATTCTTTTTATAAAGCGCGAATGAAATATGTTCTTTATTGAAACTATTTTTTTTTTTACAGTTCAACCCCTAAGACTAAGGGGAAAAAAGGGAAGACCAAAGGGAAATCCAAAAGAAAGTCTGCCACGAAACACGTAGGAGATCAATATGAGAGCGATGTTGGTACACCGAAGAAAAGACGGATCACCAATGACGAAAAAACACTGACGTCGGCCTTTGAGAGTCAGAGCGTCATCATGATTTCCGATGATGAAGACTTCACCGAAACAATGTCTGAAAGGTATTGTTACTTAGTTTTTTGTTTTAAATATTTTCGTAAAAGCGCGGAATAAAATAAGATCTTATTAAGTTCTAATTAAAACTATTTTCCTTTGTAGTGCACCCCGTAAGACAACGTCAAACGGGGAACAAGTAACCACAAAGGGGCGACCCGTAGAAAAGATTACGCACGACGACTGTGGGCATGCGCACACGTCTACTTCGGATTGTCCATGCCGCACGCTAGAGCCCCCACCTTCGGCTTCATCATTCACTACGCCTGTTGTTCAGCGTGGTGGGGGGAACGACAGAGTTAATCCGGCCGAAGGGTCTAGTGGTTATACGGTGAAGGAAAACAAGCGTGTATTCCGTAAAAAATATAACACGGAAGAAATTATTTTCGGTGTAAAGTTAGATGAAAGTGTCATAAACACGAGTTGGCGGTCAAATATTGGCCTAATAAGTAGAGCTTTGCAAGATGTTCTCGATAAGGCCATAACACGTTTAGACGATCACGATCTCGTAAGGGTTTACGTGTTCCAAAGGGGTATGACCACGCCTATTGTACTTAGTCTTAGAAGGCGTGATGAAGTAGACGTTCAAACAATAATGGATTTGATCGAAAGCATGCTTCAGTCCAGCGAAGAGTTACTGTTGAACTCTTCATTCGAAATTCACGTCGGTACGGTTAAACTGTTAGTGGGAGGGCGGGGGGTTCCCATAACCAATATTTACCACGACAAACTCAGGAAACGTTCCATAGTGAATATAAAGAACAAAGATTCTATGTGCGCCGCGAGAGCAATCGTCGTTGCGAAAGCCTATCTCGAGAACGATCCTGAAAAAAAAAGAATTACGTCTAATTGCGCAACCTTACAAACTCAGTTAGCGAGAGAGTTGTGTGAAAAAGCGGATGTGGATCCCGAACACACGTGCGGACTGCCCGACATGATTAAATTTGAAAACGCGTTGAATATTCAGATAGTGGTTGTCAGCGCAGACGCGTGTCACGACATAGTGTACAAGGGGGAAGTAAGATCGAAAAAGATATATCTATATCATAATAATTGCCATTTTGACGTCATCACAAAGATGAACGCATTTTATGCGCGTTCGTATTATTGCGCCGAGTGTTACAAATGTTACAATAACAAAGGACACAAATGCGAATTGACGTGCGACGTTTGTTACGCTGAAGGGTGTGTGGAAAACGTCAAACGGTCGTGCATGACTTGCCATCGTACTTTTCGAAGTGAAGCGTGTTTCAATAGACACAAAGTACAAACACTTGATAAGGTGAAGAAAGACAAGAAAAATCTTTCCATATGCGAACGGTATTGGCAGTGTACGTGCTGCAAGAAACTCGTAGAAACGCGTAAACGCGATCCGGACGACCATGATTGTGACGAATCCTATTGCAGGACCTGTAGCGTATACCATACAGGAGATCATCGCTGCTTCATAGAGCCACTAGACGCTAAGTCGCCTAGTGAGAAACTCATTTTCTTCGATTTTGAATGTAGTCAAATCGGAGACGTACATCAACCCAACTTTTGCGTAGCTCAGAAGGTTTGCCACGACTGTATCGAATACGACGACATTAACAAACCGTGCTCCACGTGTAAAGTAAGGCAAATTGTTTTTCAAGGGGAGACAACTGCGAACGACTTTTGTGAATGGTTATTCAGGCCAGTACATAAGGGGTATAGAGTTGTAGCCCATAACGCAAAGAGTTACGACGCGTATTGGTTATTGAAATACTTGATCGATAACGCCACCATTCCCGATACCATTTATAGCGGAAGTAAAATCATGAGTATACATTTGAAGAGCCTCAATATCAAGGTGATCGACTCTTTGAATATGATTCCATGCAGGTTGGCTGATTTCCCCCAAACCTTCGGCATTAACGAACTTCGGAAAGGTTGGTTCCCTCATTACTTCAACGTCCCCGAAAACCAGGACTATATCGGGCCATTTCCCGATACTTCGTTTTACGGAGTTGACAGTATGTCCACAAAAGACAAACAGAGTTTTCTTGAGTGGCACGCGGAGCAGTTGTTGAATGAGAGAGTCTTCGACTTTAGAAAGGAAATGTACGCCTACTGCGCCTCGGATACCGATATTTTGAGAAAATGTTGCATCAAATTCAGAAACCTGATTCTAGAGCTGACAAAATCACCCCCCACCGCGATAGACGAAGAAGAGCCAGTAGGTGTTGATGCTTTCAATTACATCACAATAGCCAGTTTGTGCTTCGCTATTTACAGGCATTTGTTCATAGAAAGCGATACCGTAGCTAGAATTCCGAGCGAGGGTATTGTTGAAAGAGACCAATATTCGCATGTTTCCATCCAGTGGTTGGAATGGATTATGGCTACGAGCGAAGGCCAATCCTTGTTCATTCAACACGCTCTCAATGATGGGGAGAAACGTATTGGCCGTTATAAACTAGACGGATTCGACAGAGACAACGGCGTTGTGTACGAATATCACTCGTGCTATTATCACGGTTGTTTAGTCTGCTACCGCTCGGACTCTATGAACACGAAAACGGGCACGTCTATGCAACAACTCTACGATAATACTATGCGGAAGAAAAAGTATCTCGAGACGTTAGGACTACGGTATGTATGTAAATGGGATCACGAATTTCGCCGTGAAATAACGCAGAATCCAGAGCTTCAAACCTTCATTTCACGACTCGATGTTCAACCGAGGTTGGACCCACGTGACTCATTTTATGGGGGAAGGACAAACGCGTCAAAATTGTATCACACAGTGAGTGAAGGAGAGCGAATAATGTACGTGGACTTTACGTCGCTCTATCCGTACGTGAACAAGAATGGGGTGTACCCAATGGGATACCCCAATATCATCACAAAAGATTTCAACGATGACCTCAACGCGTACACAGGTTTCATAAAATGTAAGGTCCTTCCACCGAGAAAGCTCGCAGTCTGGGGGAAACACGTGGCCACAGGGGCGTCTTCGAACGTCTATATCGCAGCGTTTACAACAGCTCAAGCGAGACTTAAACTTTACGATGTTCTCGACCAACTCGATCGTCGAGTTTTATACTATGATACTGATTCGGTGATTTTTTCCACGGTAGAGGGAGACGTAAATCCCGTGATAGGAGATTTTTTGGGTGACCTCACGAACGAACTAGATGGTGACGATTACATAACCACATTCGCGTCAGGGGGCCCTAAGAACTATTGTTACAAAACAAAGAAAGGCGTGACCGTATGCAAAGTGCGAGGCTTTACGTTAAATGACAAAATAGCCAACTGATCAACTATGATACCGTAGTTGATATGGTCAGAAATTTAACGCATACATGTTTGTGTGGAAAACACATTTACGAGTGTTCAAAATGTGGTCGGTACGATAAAGTCACGGTATACAACGAGAAGAAAATTTGTCGTAACAAGAGTAGGATAGAGATTTTCAATAGAGAGGAGAAGAAAGACTATCGCCTGGTATACACTAAGCGTGTAATTCAGCCCGATTTGGACACTCTACCTTACGGATTCTAAGTCGTCTAAGGGGAACTTATTGTATTTAACCCGACTTAATAATTTGGCCTAATATTACAACGTAATAGATGTAGGAATACTTATATAGTTATACACGTTGTACTATTATTATTATTATTATTATTAGTATTATTATTATTATAATTATTATTAATGTATTACTATTTGAGTGAGTTGATCTCACCTACATGTATGTATATAAACCTCGCTCAGTGCTTTAGCCACTCTCTGAGGATGAAGACAGTTGTCTTTGAAAGCTAAGAGAATACACTATGTATCGTTTTGCAGTAGCCTCTTTATTTATTTTGAGTTTATTACTGTATTGTTATGTATATTCTTATTGTGGAAAAAAAAAAAAAAAACAAAACAAAACAAAAAACTGAACACTTATCATAGAATGATAACCGTTGCATTTGACCGGTGTCAGTCAGTGATAAGACTTTTGTTTTTTTAAATGTACTACGCCGAGAGCGAGAAGGAAAGAAAAGAAGACGAGAATACGGTAAATACATTTTTAATAGTATTTATTCATTAGCAACTAATACAATACAACTTTACTAAACAAACCCTTAGCTATAACAATATTACTCTTCATCGTGATCTGTCTCAGGTCTGTACACGATTTCAGAGGTCCTTAACCGAAGGTCGTCTAACACCCGCTCACGGCAAGAGAGATGATCTGTCTGGGGTTGTACATCCAAAAACCGTGAACGAGGCTCTGAAGTGAAGCCTTTCCAGGTTAGTTCACCTTCCTACATGTACATATTACGTAACAATTCTAAATCTACTATTGGTAAATCTCTAATATCGTAGTGTTTAGCGATAAAATCATGTACTAAAACATCGTTATTTTGTAGATTGTGAGTGAACATATTTACGATAGTTGACAATGATAATCCACGGCATCTATGCAGTATATAAAAGATACAAAATTGACCGCAAACACTTGAGAAAGACCCCTGGATCCTCTTATTATTATATATCCATGATTTTGAATTTTCTCGTAGAAATGTCAAGAATTCTGCGTATATCGGAGGAATGGCGTACGAATCGAAATACTCGGCATTTCCATCTTCGTCTATGTACAAGGCTACCCAATGCTGACCTTCCAAGTAATGAGGATCCGTGTTGCAAACGTAGGCACGTTTTTCACCTTTTCTTCTTCGCTTATAGGGTAATGTGTCTCTAGAATAAACTCCTTTGAAAATATGTTTTGTATACGAATCAGACTTCAAGATGTTTTCTATCTGTTTTGAGTCCATTATGCGGCATAGTCAAACATTACGTTGCGCGACCTGTCTATTAAGATCAAGTTATCGAACTCTGCGTAGCATATGACGTTGATGGTATTCGGTAGCGCTTGTGAGAACCTCATTTCAAGTCTCATGTTTCCCTGTTTGATTAAATTGAAATGGTCACCATCGGACAAGTCGGGGGTCAGATCAAAACTGAACAAGGTGTACCCCGCGCTGAAATCTGTTCTCGATATGTCATTACCTTCGTCTTTGTAGTGTTGCCCCGTGCTAGTGTACAATCCTAAGTACGATCTCATAAAACTCTGTCTCTCAAAATTTGGTTGCAGTGGTTTAGCCGGCACTTGTCGTCCGTCCACGTATAGGGCAAAAAAGTTAATGCCGTAGTGTTTCATATTGAACGGGCTTTTATTATACACGCCATTATACGCATCGGTGTCTACACACCCCACCACAATACGCTTTGGCAATTGGCCCAGAAACAGGTTCTCCTGATTTACGGACATGTTCCCCTAGGAACTGAAAATACCTTCATGGCCACCCTCCTGACAGGATATTTGCAGCTACCTCTCTGTAACGCGGCGGTGTGAGCTAGCATTACTGAAGGGTTCAGTTTCACTTTACGCACGAACAGAGACACAGAGCTTAGAGTGATCTTATAGTCCGGATTCACCTCGCTCGTCATCAGAGCGAATTCGTCTTTACTTCGTATAAGTTTTATTTTTACGTTTACGCCGTTGAGGAGATATCTACTCTGAAAGCATAAGTCGAGGTGGAGTTTACCCATTAGATCCACCACACGACTAGCCGAAGTGAGTCGCTTTCGTGCGGTAAACCCCTGATTATCACCCCCAGTCTCCATGTGCCCAGCGGTGTCCTTGAACCATAGTACCGATGTCAGCTGAGATTGCTTGGCTTCCCGTCCGTAACTCAACAGAGTTTCCAGGTATGAACGGTAGGGATATGTATTAGTACTGGAGGATATCAATGTCTCGTTTAAACTGAAATCCACTTGACTGAAAAGCGAGTGCAACCAGTTGTTAACGGGTCCCACGTTATCAGCCATGTCCACATTTGTATCATCGCCCTTAACGATCCTCGCTCTGACGTAAATAAGCGTATTCGCTAAATCGATATAGTCATCGCCCGAACCGTTAATGGCGAACTCTATAGGACCATTGGACGTTAATGTCGCCACGGGGTGATGCTCTACCCATTGACCTTCTTGTACACTGGTTTGTGTAGGTGGCACCGAAAACAAGTCCAATTCGCTGCTCGCGCACTCGCATGACAATGGGTGTACTAACGCCATATGTAATTATTATATCGTTCACTGAAATATATCCCCTTTGATGCGCCCACTCGTCTTAACGGTTCTCCGACTGGACTTCTTCCTCTTTGTCCCTCTTTTTATAGGCATAGAGTTAGACGAAGGCGGTACTCCGAATAACTGTTGGTCGGCTTGACGTATCAGCTTCGCGCCAGCCTGTTTAATTCTATTTACAGCGGATTGCTTCACGTTGTGTCCCGACAGTACATCCCCCGCAATTTCCAGTCCCGTTTCAACGGCACGTTTACCTATGGATTTAGCACCGCGGGAAAGTAGTGGAAGCATGGTTTTAAAGATTCCTCCGAGTATGTTTCCTATCCCATGCCCCCTCTGCACTGCCGCCCCCGAAAATACGGGTAGTCCGTGCCCGACCTGAGTCGTGTAGTAATCGGCGTATGCTTTAGCATTACAATGATACGGCGTTCTCATGTTCATATGAAATTTGGCGAACGTTTCTGTCTAAAGTGTAGCGTCGCAACCACTTTACCCGAGCCGAATGTTACTCTGGATCCGGTGTCATCCCTTATATCTATTTCCACAGTAGAGAAGTTTTTCTTTTGTAGGGGAAAATATTTCACATGGTCGTATGACTGCGTAACGTATTCATCGTGATTTCCGGTAACTGGTACAATACGTAACAGAGGTACAAGACTATTGCCTACTATATGCGATTCTACGATGTCGCAATAGACGTACAAGGAAGTTAGTTGCATGTTTAAATGTCCTTTTCTATTACTTGTGTGAGTACCTATCCCATACTTATTATGATTAAATCCCAAAATTTCTTGTAAACGAGGGCTCAGCGTAACTGTAACGCCATTGTCCACACCTAATTTTGTTCGCTTAGTATGTTCGTTGAAATTGATTCTCACACGCTTTCTGAAAGTCTGTAACTTTCTGTCCTTCAGATTGTCCAGTTCACGGATCACATCTTCGACTCGGGGGTAATAGCCCGCGTCTAAAATGCACGTATAGTTTATATCATCCACCAACTGAATTTTCATGAACACAGAATCCCGTTGTACATTGAGAAACGCATTCGAGTAATGTAATTCTACTAACCCTACCTCCCATTCACCGTGGAGGTCGAGAGCCTGAGGAAGCTGAGTGGTATAATGGGTCAATGTATTGTTGGGGAAATACTCCATAGAACTATTACTGGGTAAGGTAACGTAAAACATGTTTACCGTTTTAACGATAAGTTTAAAGTGAAGAACGAGTAGTGCCCTTTTCACCTTATAAAGAACTCCATCTAGCTCTTTTCGGACCAGCACGGCGCGTTTCAGACCTCGCCCTTGCCCGACTTCGTTCAGGGGTGCCTGCGGGGCGGCTATGCCCGGTGCAGCTTGCATAAAATTCCATCGACGAGGATTACCTATTAATCCTTGGGGTACATTCGTTTCTCTCAACCCTCTCGCAAACATTTCCCATCCTTGAGGATTAAAGCGTCGTCGCTCTCGTAGTATATCGTTGATGAGATCAGAAATGTGAGTGTTTGCTATTACCCTATCTTTGTACACGAGCTCACCCTGATCGGACCATTTCATATTTGCGCTCGCCTTGATGCGGTTAAGTAAAAGACGCGTTTTTTTCTGCATCGACTCGGGTACACTCTGTATAACTTCTTGTTCTATCAAATCTTCATCCTCGTGGTGTATTACGGGAGTGGTTTGAAGCGGTTGTCCTTGCGTTGATCCCCCCTGTACGACCTTAACCTTTAAAGGGCGTCGATCGTTGAAATATTTATTCTGAAACGTTAAATATCTTTGCAAGACTTGATTATATAGAGAAATTTTATCTCCTTCGGATAAATCCCTCCGTTGTAATACGCTCTCCATTTCACGATCCAAAGTTTGCATCACCGTAGCTGAACTGTCAGTGGGACCTTGTTGATTTTGTGACAGAGATTGCAACGTGCGTTCATCTATCAATGCCATCTTTTTAAACGGTTCCATTAGCTACCACCAAATATACCGAAAACTAGTGGTCCTAACACTGACGCAAGTGGAGCCAGTAAAGCTCCTAGGAATCCTCCTTTTTGTAGTATCGCTCTTTTTTTACCCTGAGGTGTACTTTTCTTAGCTAACTGTCGAAGCACGTT